>JAVSCE010011014.1:0-134466 GCA_032199065.1 Smutsia gigantea
TTTATCACTGCAGTATTTACAACTGCCAAGATATGGAAGCAACCTAAGTGTCCATCAGTAGATGAATGGATAAAGAACATGTGGTACATATACACAACAGAATATTGCTCAGCCATAAAAAAGAATGAAATGTTGCCATTTGTGACAACACAGATGGACCTAGAAGATATTATGCCAAATGAAATAAGGGAAAGACAAATACCATATGATTTCCCTTATATGTGGAATCTAAAAAACAAAACAATTGAATAAACAAAACAAAAACAAAAAAAGACTCATAAACATAGAAAACAGACCAGGGGTTGCCATAGGGGAGAGGGGTGGGGAGATGGGTAAAATAGGTGAAGGGGGAAAAAAATTAGTGAGAATGTTCAGTATCTTGATCTGAGTGATGGTTCCATGAGTGTATACATGTTATAATCTCACCACATGTCCTCGGCTCCAGATGTGTACATTTTGTTGTATATACCTCAATAAAATAATTAATTGATTGAATGCCCTCATTCTAACCCATTCAGCCTCTTTCATTCTCCTTCCAGACCTGGCGCATGCCCCAAGCTCCTGCACAGACTACACCAACTATTGTCAACCCACATATCTCCCAGTTTTCTGAGATCCAATTGTACTATTGTCGGAACACCACAATTTAGCACTTTACTCATCAGACTAACAGCAACTGAGCTCTTTCACATGCAGAGCACTAGAGACTAGATTAAGGTCCATCAAATATTGCTCTCCAATTGTCTCATTCATAAATCTTGCCTGGACTACTAGATGGTAAATTTCTTAAGGATGAGATTATGCACATGAAATAGTGCCAGAGCCAATATAAGGGATGCAGTGGTCTTCATTCCAAATTTAATAACAAGATGGATATAATAATGCAAGTACTTTAAAGTCTTAGGGTTTGAATTCAAGAGTTCAAGAGTTTGAGAATAAGCGTTTATTCATACAAAATTCCTCCTGGTACAACTTTTACCCACTTCTACCCACCCCCACCTCAAATAAAAGAAATCAAACCAAAAAAAAAACCCTTAAATACATAGTATAAGGGGAGAGTCATGGAATCAAGAAAGGTGCTATGGAGGACAATGTGTTTGGAGTTTGTCCTATTTTATTGAATTTAGCCTGGAGGAAGAATATTGACAATTTGGGCAAAGAAAGACTTTGAGGACAGAAAAGTTGGGCTAAGAATTCTCCGTTACAGTTTGGGATACCATCCTTTAGCTTCATTTCTTGCAATAGTACCTACAGATGCTGTTTTAATCCAAACGTCCACTGACCAGCTTACAAGGACATCTTCACAATTTGAAAGCTACGCCCCAGTTCCAGTGGGTTTCTGCTTCTGATGGGCCCCATTTGGAACCCTTGACTGAATTTGGGATTTCCCAGTAGAGCAGTCCCCTCTCAGTTCCAGCAAGTTCATACACTAAGTAGAGACTGAGTAAATATAATTATGTGTGATTTAGGATTCTTTCTCCAAAAGGAACCAATTCACAAAAATTTCATAGAAAGGAAATAGAATATCAAGGGCAGGATGTAAAAATGTGAGGAATCATAGCAGCAAATGTGCTAAGTGGGAACTTCCTGAAGGGTTTTTACTGTCTCTGGTTATATATCCTACTTATCACCAGAATTGAAACTAACAAGCTTCTGTTTTCCTTAGCAGATGTGAACGGAGGACGCAAAGGAAGCAATGTTCAGTGCGTCCTTTCTGGAACATTTACTTCTCCCCAGCCCACCTCAAAGTACAGCTAATACTGATCAATCCTGAAGGGTCTGGCAGCAACAAAAGGTGTTGACTGTTCCCATGAAAGAGCTACTTAGCTCAAGCACCACACACAAAGAGATGCTTTTGGCCTTGCTCCTGTTTGTCCGGCATCCATGCCAGGTCAGGCCCTTCAAACAAGCCCTTTTTTCCTCAGGAAAAAGGCAGGGCAGGTCCAGGTGGGAAAGGGCCCATGTTTAGATGTCCATGATCCATCATGCCAAAGGGAAAGCAAGGAAAATATTTAACCGGCAACTAACCCAGGGCAACTGGGCCAGGAAGCAAACAGCTGAGGTGTGCTGAAGGATCCAAGGGGCTTTCTACACTCCAGGAGCTGTTGGAAGATTAACTTTCCTTTTCTGTCTTTGCTCCTTCAGAATCCCACCTCACCAACTGGCTCAGAGAGATCTCTGAAAGCCATGGTGCTGATAATATTGGGTCCAAACAGAGCTCAGCCTGTATACACTGTTGAAAGGCAAATGATCTGAATGTGAAACGCAGATTAGGCAGTTTTCACAGCAGAGCCAGTTTCTGTGGTTTCTGTTTGATCTCCCAGGATTTAAAAAAAAAAACAAAACAGAATGCATGTGTCCTATTTTATTTCCTAACCATGAGTGAACTTTTGAACCATGAGAATCCTTTTTAGGTCAAATAATGTCAACTACCACATGATAGAAACTGTATGTTAATTTCCTTTGATGAAAAAAACACATGGTGACAAAAAGCGATTATAAATTATACAACTCTTTTATAATAGATATGGATAATATCAGAACAGCCTCTACAGATATGTGAAAAGCTTACATGGAAGACATTATCGATTCACCACCTCCCAGTCCCCACTCCTCTTTGAGGACTAACTTCACGGGCTGTCCTAGGGCCTGTGGTGAGCAAACCCAGAACTGAGGGCAGATGGAAGGTCCAGGGAGGGGAGTATTATCTCGTACAAAACTCATCTCCACCTGTCCCCTCGTTCCCTCTTCTTCACAGCAGTGACCAGTACAGCAGACACTAGGGGTGCAAGGGCTGGAGGTGTCTGTCCCAAATGGCCACGGCTCCCTATTGCCACAGAGGAGGTGAAGACTGAAAGGCCTGGGACACGAAAGCTTTGGGTTTTCAACGTTGGTCTGTCAAGAACAGAGTGACCCACTGAAATCTGAGATTTTTCCACTTACAAAGCTATGAATAGATGGTACCACCTATTCAAAAAGCCAAAGCCTTATAAATAAGTCACGGGGATGACAAGTGCAGCATAGGGGATACACTCAATAATGTTGCAAAAACTCTGTATGGTGGCAGATGATAATGACACCTATTGCGATGAACGTTTAGCAATGTATATGATTGTGGAGTCACTATGTGGTCCCCCTGAAAGCAATATAACAGTCTCTATCAACTGTACTTCAATAGTTAAATAAATAAAGCACAAACCCCCTTAAAAAAAAAGCCACAGTCTTGAGCTGGATTTTGGCCTCCCCTGAAGGGAGAAGACCAAAATAAATAAATAAAAATCCTTTCTAGAATCAAGCAATCTTTTTGACACCCATCAGCACCAAGTGTTAGCTATGGAAATGAAAAGGTTGCTGTGGCCACCTGTTGTCCAAGCCTTAAGCAGACGATCAATGGCCAGTGATGGAAGAAAGGAAAGAGGAAAGAGGAGCCGGGCCCCCACACACAGGGGGTGCCTGACCTTCCCCTCGCAGGTGCTGTCCCGCCCTGCGCGAGGGCCACAGGGCCTCAGGGCAAATTAGGCTTGGAGGCTGGGGGAGTCCGGGCCCCGCCTCCGCTCACTTCCCATCCTTCACCCGGGCAGGCCCCAAAACACTTGTCACGCCCGGCTGATGGATGGGCCTGGAATGGCCTTGTTTGCTGCCAGGGTGAGGCACAGCAGCTGTTTAACAACCCTGCAAGTGACCCTGGTCAGTACTTTCAAGGCAGGAAGCACAGAAGAATGGAGTGCCCACTTAATGCTGCGGCAAAGGCAGTGGGAGGCGGAACTTCCTCCCTGCGAGCCGCGGGCCCTCTAAGTGCACACACACAAGGGAGGGCGGAGGGAGCGCGGGAGGGAGGGGCTGGACTCGGACTTGCTCCCGGGCAGTCCTAGCTTGGCCTTCATTCCCCAGAGGACACTGGACACCGGGGCCCCTGTGCACCGAACCCGGAGATCAGACAACATCAAACCCCCGCCCAGTGACTTGTGCAAAAACAGCCCCACCTTTGCTAGTCCGGCTTTAGGAAACTTCAAGGCTCCTTCAACCGTCTTCCTCTAGGGAACCATCACGTATCATGTACTCACACGGTCCATGAAGACCTCAGCATGGCCTGCCACCTCTTCCTGGGCCCTGCCTGGATGCCCGCTCCACAGCCTTCTCCTGCCACGTGCCCGGGTGTCCTCATTCAAAGAAAGAACAAAGGAAGCCAAATTCAAAGGAACTATCACTGCCTTCATCCCAAGAGCTGACATTTGTTTAAACGGGGAAAGGGGTGGACGGTCACATGCAAATTGCCCCCTTGGTAGACACTGTCTACTCCCTCTTCACCCACCCACCTGAGCCTTCAGGCACCCCTGAGCCTTGAGCCTTTCCCAGCCAAGGTTAGGGGAACATGCAGGATACTGGTCTATGAAGGGCTGTGGTTTCTTATTGTAGAGGCAAATGGAGGTAGGTCCACATTTTGCAAAACCTGAAGAGGGTACAATTTTTTAAATGCGAAGCATATACAAAACAGTAAATACAAATTAGATGTGGGGTCTTGCCAGAGGCCGTGCAAGTGAAGAGCCCCAAACCTTAAGTTTCCTTAGCTTCCTGATAATTTTACATCTGGAAAGATGTAGGTGCATGAACCCTCTTCTCGAATTTCAGCTTCCAAGGAAGGGGCCAAGTGAATCTGACCCAAATACCAACCCGGTACCAGGGAACCACTCCCAGGAGTCAAGAGGAACTGCCCTCTGGGTGTCTTTCTGCTTCATTTGCTTCCTCCCTCCCACGTAAAAGCTACACAGCTGGGTATAAATATTTGCTGAGTCTGAGCCAGGATTGCCATCCTATGAGAAACTGCGATAGGCCACATTGTCTGGTTGACCCACGAACCCAGCCTTGCTGATGCCCCGACTGCAGGAGGCAAGCTAACCTGAGTCACTCACCCAGGCAGGCACAGGCCACCATATACCCATTGTCTGCTGCATGCACAGCTCTGAACTAGGAGCTCTAAAGGAAAACTAAAAGCAGAAGCAGTCAGCCTTTTCGTCCATCTTGGCCCAGAGGCTGTGGAACTTTGCAACCCTTGGTCACACCACATCATGCTAAGCTAATTCAGAAAAAAATAGCATAGTTAGGCCAAAAAAAAAATCCCAAAAGTTCCCACCTTTGGGACTGTGTGATGTGTGCAAGTCAGAAGGTTGCCTGGTCCTCGGTTCCTTCATCTGTAAAATGGAGCTGCAGAAATGAGTGTGCCAGGGGCCTCTGAGGCCACCTCTCTCCCTGGGAACTCACAGGATTTCCATTTGGGGATTCACTCTGTTTATCTGCGCTATCACATTCTTCACACAGTCACTGAGGCCTGTACCTCACCTGCCCCAGCCTCCCAGGTTCCCACTGCCCTGTAGCCCCTCCTGCTCCAAGTAAGACTTCTATCTTGTTACACTGCAAACAATTTTGAAATGGGAAAATACTTTTAGCCAAGTAATTTTTAAAGGGCCTATTGAGACACGATAGGGAAGTGTGGGGTAAAGAACAGGTGAGAAAAAAGGTGAACAACCTGCCCTGCTGCTGCCAGGAAGGCTGTGCACACACACACACACAAAGAAGCCAGGGCCCAAAGAGGCCAGTGCCAGGGGCAAGAGGCAGTGCCCAAGCCCTTCTCAATGAGTGACGACTCCCACCAAACCAGATGGGCAGGCTCCTGGGAGGCAGGTCTGCCGAGGAAAGTGGTCCAGGGCTGAGTTAGCCTTGGCTTGCCCCTTTCCTCCAAAACAGAAAACTCAGATGGTTTCCAAATCCCTAGACCAGTCCCTGATAGCCCCCAGAGAAGGGGCTGTACTTTATCACTGCCCATAAGTCACAGAGGGAGTAAGCAGGGCTCCAGCTCCCTTCTGCTCTGAGAGCCCTGAAGCCAGCCTGTTCTCCCGCCAGCCCCCTCGTACCTCATGAGCTCTGTTCCCCTCTTGCCTTCAGCTACGGAAGGATCCTCCCACTACAGGACCCCAGTGAAAACCTTCCTTTCCCAGAGCCAGGCACATGCACAACTGTCCCAGCCACCTGTCCTCTCAGAGAGCCTTGAACGTTTTTGGCCACATGCTCAGGGTTACTCCAGTTCATTCCTCTGCACCGCTCCCTCCAGCCCACCTCAAATACAGCAACTCCTTCCCGAGGACACTTCTCAGGGTGTTTAATGAACAATATGGGTCATGACCCTGTCCTGAGGCCCCTCCTGACCGAGCTTTGTACAAGTCTGTTTGCAGGGGCTAGGATTAGGTTGAACCATATGAAATTGTCATTATTCAACCATGTTGACATCTGAAAAGAATGACAATTTCATGAGCTGTGATCTAATAACAGAGGCTGGTATTCACATATTAAAAACATATTATCTGACTTCCCACCTGCTTTCTTTCTAAACAGGATGGACATAACAATTTGGAGGTGGGGGCTGGGGAGGAGGGCAGTGTCTGTTGCTCTCTGCAAAATGCAATGCTTCTCAATGGGGGGTGATGCCACCCCACCAGAGGCCCTTAGGCCACATCCAGAGACATTCTGGTTTTCACAGGGGAGCTATTGGCATCTAGTGGGCTGAGGCCAGGGATGCTGTTAAACACGCTACATGCACAGGGCAGCCCCTAACACACAGGATTTTCCCACCCAATATTCAGTAGCACTGCCCAGGTGGAGAAAGCGTGGCACCAAGTGTTACCAGGGGCCCAGAGCCTTCACTGTGTGGCTAAGCAACTACAGAGAAACTACAGCTCTATAAGCTGGGCACAGGGCAGTGTTAGCCTCCTCTGTTCTGAGGCTGGTCAGAGCTGCAGCTTCTGGCCCCCATGACCTTGCCTCTGACCTCTCACCACGCCCAGGACCAGCCACTTCACAGAGAGTTCTTCCTCTAGTTCTGCACAATAGTCTGACACAATGGGCATTTTCTGAGGATCCCCAAGCCCCATCATAACCTCCTGAGTTAGAAATTGGACTCGGATCCCCAGCCCTTGAAGTTTCCCTGCAAGAGGCAGGTCATCAAGCCATCCTTCCCACCTGCTTCACCCAGCGGCATGCAGCTCTTACCGCAGGGCTACAAGCCACAGGGCAGCCCTCCCGGTCCGAAGAGAGAGCTCCCACTGGCCAGCTGTGGCGGGCTCACGCTGCTTCCCAGAAGAGGTGGGATGTTGCTCTCAGGGACGGGGATGGGAACTGAAGAGGCTATGCAGCGCAGTATCACTTACCTACCCTCCCTGCTGCTGCCCACTGTCAAGCAATGAGCTGGAGTCCAGAGAGGCTGAGTAAATACAGCTTGTTTTCTCTGTACATGAGCTATATTTGCCCTTAACATGCAACCACCTCAGCTCTTTCCAGTTCTGTCTGGTGGCAGAAAGCCTGAAGGAGGCTGAGGCATACTCACATTTATTTACGAACTTGAACCCAAAGCACAGCCACAAAAATCACCCACTCAAAGAAATGGAAGGAATGTGGACAGTCATCTAAACAAGGCTAAATGGGAATTTCCAAAAATAACACAGTTGGAATATTTTGCTCCAGAAGATTCCTAATACAAGACATGCCTCAATCTTGGAAAACCCATGCACGGTACCCCAGGAAGCTCAGAGGTAGAGCCGTCTTCCTGCTGTCCAGGGCCTGCTCGCCCCATCCGGCTGCAACCCAACACTCGGCAATAAAATGGGGGCTACTTTTGAAAATAAAAACAGGAGACATATGATCTGGGCCAATACTTAGCCTGTTCTCTGCTGTTTGGAACTTACAACCTGCCTGCCGTTTACCGAACGCCACGGAGTGCTGGCAGATGGAGCTGAGGGGGAAGGCTGAATGTATTTTAATGGGACCGTTAGGATTACGTCAAAAGGTGAGAAAAGAGCGTTTGCTGGCCAAGTAAACAAGCATGGGCCTAAAAGAAATATAACCTGTTCCATCTCTCTTCCCTTCACTGCCTTTTCCGCTTGCTGTGAAAACCTGATTTGGCAGGCGAGTTCCTAGTTCATGAATGGCAGGTGAAATGCATGTTTTCTCCAGCCAAGAGTTATGGGCAGACATATATGAAAGCAGGCAGAACACACTGGTATGAGTTAAGCCAAATGGGATCAGTACAAATTTCAGACTCAGGCAAATTACAAAGTTTATGACCTTACTTTTGACAAACCCACCAACCATCTATATCCTCAACAGTAGTATTAATACTCTTCCCCATGCTCCATGATACTGGCTATAAACCGAGGACTACACATCAAAGCTCAGAGCAGAATGGAGATCTTCATTTGAACCAGAAAATGTTCTGATGACTTTCTCAGACTTTGCTCACCACCACCGAAGGGAAGACAGGATTTGAATTCGCTCCTGGATTTCAGCAAATACAAGTGATTTCTGTGAACCATCTCAGGGACGAGACAGTCCCCAGCATTCTTTGCTTCCGTGTGGGCCTTCATAGTAATAACAACAAAAACAGCTGACATTTGCATGGCTTTTTACAGCTTACAAGGCAACTGAACACACATTTTCTCAAGAGCTCCTCAAGGGGAGAAGAAAACCCGTAATTTAAGTGAGCTTACTATCCCCATTTTACGGATAAGGGAACAATCCAAGAAATTAATGAGCACCTGTCTGTGCCTGGATGGGCTGGCAGTCATCATAGCAACACTGTGAAGACTCAGAGCTACCATAAAAGAGGTACTCCCACTCCCTCCAGGGCTCACGGAGGCGGAGCAGCGGCTAAACATCCAGACATCTGCCTCTGCTGGCGACATTCTTCAATTCCAATAATACTCCACTGGCTGTGCGGTGATTTGCTCTACAGTATTTCCGTGTTACCAGTGTAGTATCTGTTGTGATGTTCAGTGTAGTCTAAGGGTGGTTAGTTCCTATGTGATCTTCCCAAATCGAGAATCCTACAAAGTGCTACAGGACTGTATTGAAAACCTAATGAAAATGTGCCAGAGGATCTCTTTTAGCATGAAAGATTAAACTTTGTCTTTCTTGTCGTGAAATGTTCGGTGTGCAACATCTTGGTTGAGAGAGAGATTGTTCAGGAACTACCAACCCGTATGAATAAGGCATAAGAATCCACAAACCCTACTCTTA
Source organism: Smutsia gigantea (assembly GCA_032199065.1). Classification (NCBI taxonomy): domain Eukaryota; kingdom Metazoa; phylum Chordata; class Mammalia; order Pholidota; family Manidae; genus Smutsia; species Smutsia gigantea. The sequence goes on from JAVSCE010011014.1 coordinate 9,064, forward strand.
AAATTTTAGAAGCAGCACTGTGGGTCTTCAAACTTGCTTCAGCATGTGTCCTCTCTTCACTGAGGACACTGTCACCTGACCCAAAAACAGAGCCACTGTGTCACTTCAGAGTGAACCGATGATGTGAGGGCTTGTCCGTGTGCCTGAGCACAGAGTACCACTTCCCACCTACAGTAACTTGCTAACGAATGTTTTGGTCTAAGACTTGGCTTGCAACCTGGCCATGAAGCTATGGGGACCAGCTGTCTAACATTCACCAGTCACCAGTTGCCAGAGGCTGCCAATGTTGACCAAATGAATGTGACAATTGATTAAATGCCACATTGACCTGTTTGCCTGTGATATTAGGGACCCTCTAAGTGCTAACAATGGCCCAAGCTCTATACAAGAGGCAGTGATGAGAAAAATGGGCCCAAGCCTGTGAGACCTGGCTACCTGGGAGAAAGGGTAAGAAAATTATGCAAAGAGCAGGAGGCACTCAATGCCCAAAGGAGGTGAAAAACAAATGTTAAAGATGTTCAGATGAGAGCTTGAGCATGTGTGCCCCACCACTCCTCCCAACCCTGCAGCCCCACCCGGCACCCACACAAACTTTGGAACCATGGGCACTGGCTGCAAGGGGAAGGGGAACTTTTTCCATAAATAACAATTGATTCTCCTAAAGAAAGGATATTCTCCTTAAAAAGGAAATCGCCTAGCAGCAGAACCTGGTGGTAGAAGAGAAACTGATATGAAAGCAAGCTGAAATATCCCCTCAAGAGCAGGAGGATATGACAATTAAAAAAGAAGAGACACAAGCTAAACCACCTTTTCCCATCTACAGTCACAGCAAACCATCTTCAGAGTGCATGCTCCATCCAAGTTCTACCTGTTGCTTACTACCTTTCTTTAAAATCGACTCACATTCTTTCTTTAAAAATTATAATAAATGAAACTGTTGACATTACCAGTGAATTGAAAAGGGGGTATCCCTTGCCATAAACAGAAAGGGAACTGTGAAAATAGAAACAGTGTTACAAATTCCAGCAGGATGCTGAAGGGTGGGGAGCCTGGGTGTAAGTCCAGGGAGAGGAAATCCCAGGGCAAAATACCTCTAAAAACCGAAATCAGTCAAAGGGAGAAATAATGTTTAAAACCCGTTTATTGCTTACAAACTACAGTCCAGCGCCGTCTCTCTCCCCTGCTCCAGAAGAAGCAAGCCAGTAAGCCAGCCCCTCCCCTTAACCTCTCAGGTTCAGACACACCCTCAGTTGCACCTTCATCTCACTGACATGGAGATGAACTTCTCTCCACCCCTGAGGATATGCAAATGCACTAAAGCCAGGCGAGATACTCTGGAAATGTTACAATTCTACCCACACTGGGACTTGCCCCCTCTTGGTTTACAGAGGAAAATAGGGAGGACAATGAAGAAGAGAAAGAGGGAGAAAACTGAGAAAGAGAAGAAGTGGAGGTAGAGAAGGATTCAGGACATTTTAGAACCAGAGACCTTTTGACTCAATCAATAGGCATAAAAAATAGCTTTGGGAGAGGCAATGTTTCCCCCCGCATAATATATTGAGAAGCAACTCAATATGTTATTTAATGCCAAGTGTGAGTACCACTGCGATCATCTCCATCTTCCTGAGACACCTGGCTCCCCACATCCCTGGCCCCCCGTGCAGTCCCAGGCAGAAAGACCCTGAAATGCCCCCAGAAGAAAGGCAACCCACCCATAACACTCAAAGAGAGTCCATCTTCACCCACAATAACCACTATAAAGCTTCGTTTTCTTAGGAAATGCAAGCGCTATTTAGAAATAATGACATTTAGTCTTTAAAAGAAACACCATGTCAACTTTTAACTCCAGAAATCTCCCTTTAAGATGATCTCCAACTCCTTGCAGCTATAAATTCTTTGATAACATATCAATGGATTATCAATCTGAGCAGGATAGGAGAAACCCTCATTAAAGTCCCTTTTTTTTTTTTTTCAAAATATCTGAGAGCAGGCATTATCAGGGAGTTGACACAGGCAGGTAGTTAAACAGAACAAACCCACACGGAACAGTTGGCAGCAGGGGGACAAAAGCTCACCTTCTGGGCACGGCTCGAGGCAGAACCAAGGGCGGATTGGGAACAGGACTGAAATCACCGCCTCTCAGAGGTGACTGATGCCCACATACTGGAGACATGGCACTTGGCTTCAAAACCTCACAATTCCCTGGTGCCCAAAGCTAGATAAGGACAAGGTCTGATGGCTCCCTGGCCAGCTCACTGAGTGCTGGACCAAGGAATGCCAGGTTAGAGGAAACACACCTAAAATCACAAAGTGAGGTGTGCATCAGATAAAGTGTTAACATATTGAATAGGTATACAATCTGCCCCACACCACAGCTTAAATCCACATCTCAAGGGCTGTACTCGGAGATTCAACCCCTCCCTCCAGAATGCCCTTCACCCTCCTCAAAGCCCCATTACCCCTATACAGATCTGAACTGAAGCCCTACATGACAAATACACAAATTGGTTAGGACTGCTTGGATTTAAATGCTATTACCCAGAGTAACATACTGTTTTTATTCACCAAATCTTTTGGGCAGACCTACAAGCAGGCAGCGGCTGTGTTTGGGACTGGCTCATGTTCGCAAAAGCTTCCTAAGATATAGGGAGGTCTTGGTAAAGACAGAGGTAAAGTAAAGGACTGTAGAATAAATCACTTGGTGTAAAAATTATTTTGAGCTGAAGGAATCTGAGTTCCTGCAATGCCTTCTCTGCCTCAAAGCAGAGCCTCCCAAAAGAACTCAAGTGTCATAACTCCCCCCAGGAGCAACTCTAACCTTCTCTATCTACTTGCCAGATGAGAAGTCAGGACCACACCCAGTCAGATTGTCACAAACTATCACATCTCCCATCTATTCTCCTAAGGGCTTATTTAGCTTTCTGAAATGTCCTTGCTTTTTTCACAAGTGACCTTTCCCCCATCCTCTTTAAGAAGACATTTGTTTTCCCAGAAGTGCCCCTCTGCCCTTCACTTCACCTATTAAGATGATATTTAAGCCCCAAATTCTCTCAACACTTGAGTCACATTTCGTAGTCAATTCCCATGCTTACATATGTACTTAGATCTGAGGGTTTTTTTCCTCTTGCTAATCTGTCTTTTGTCACTCTAATTTGCAGGCCCCCGATCTATTAACATAACAGGGTGGAGGGAAAGTTGTTGCTCCCCAACAAAGGTAGATCAATGCAGGGCAGATGGTACCAGGGAGGCCAGACACTGTCCACCTTCAACCCGCTCACAGGCACTGCACACAGGAAAACAGGCACTGCAGGACACAACCCCTTAGTGTAACTTCCAGCTCAAAGAGGCCTCCAGATCTCCAACCTTAGCTAAACACAGTCAGAGGAGGATGGAGGAGACAGAGGAATATGGCTCCACTTGAACTCAATGGAAGAATGGTGGGACACCCTTCTATCCTTAGAGGTGGTGCCATCCATTCATCTCAGAGGCACGCATGACCAGGCAGCCCAGCAGGCCACTCGTCCAAGGCTAAACAGAGAATTTCCGCTTTCTAGCCTGTCAGGCCAACACCTTTTGCCAGCATGAGTTTAACAGACTTAAAAAAGAAAAAAAAACCAGAAGAGGCCACGTGCACACCCTCCCACCCAGCCTAGGAAAAGCAGAAGCCATTCATTCTCTTTAGGCCAGAACTTGTTTTGCTGCAAGAAGCTTCTTTTCACCAAGGCTCCAGGCTCTTTACCAGACAGAGTCAGACAAAGAAGCTTAGAGAACCATGGAACAAACAAACCAGAACAGCTCCTATAGAGCAAGGACAGGAAAGTCCCCAGTTGCGAACGGAGCCCGCCTCCGCCTAGCACTGCCTCGCTCCGGCCGAGCCCAGGGCAGCCCCCTAAGAAAGCCAGTGAGGGCAGCTCCGTCCTTCTTTCTTAGCCTTCTCGTCAGTGCCACGAGTCTCAGACTGCAGAACCCACCCGGAGGACTTGTGCCTCTTTCCCCCAACTCCTTCTTAAAACTGTTAACATCTGCTTAAAAGAAAGGGGTGGGAGTGGGGTGCAGAGCTGGCCCTCCGTTCAAATTGCTTGTGAAGGGAGGATTGCTTATCCCAACAGGTGCACCAGCCACTCACAAAAACACAGAGGCAGTGTGGAGCTGAAAGGCTAAGAAAGTACTTGTTCTCTTTGTCAGCTGCTCCTACAGGCCATGCAAAGCCTGCTTAGGAGGGAGATATTGTGTCCCTGTTTAAAAAAAAAAAATAGGGGGGTGTGCAGGAGAAAGGTTTAAGATTGCCAAGGGCTAAGAGAACAGGGTTGGGCTGGGAAGGGGAGAGTAGGGAGGGTTTGGTGTTCTGAAGAAATTTAGGAAAGGCAATGGGGCCTGGTGGCTGATTTAAAAATCTCTGTCCTAAACATTCTGGAAAACTCTGGCAGCATATCCTGGGCCCCCTCAGCAGGATGGGGGTAAACATGACACCCAGGCTGGCTAAAACAAGCATGGAGGAGACCAGAAAGCAGCCATGTGTGTAACTTACGTATATCCTGTATCATAATATATTATGTATATTAAATAAAATTAAATTAAAAATACTGCTCAGAAACTGCCTTTTAGAGCAGGCAAGAAAGAGCTGATTCAGTCCCTCCTTAGGAGAGAGTATGTTCTCAAAGTTACTCTCTTCTACCAACACTTCAGCAAGCCGTTTACTTTTAAATTAGAGAGTTGCCTGTGTGGTATGGGCAAATGACCTCCCTTTCTGAGTCTCAGAGTCCAGCACCCTCATCCTGTACCCCAGACCTGCAGAGGGGACCCTCCTGCTTCTGAGTCTCACAGTCCAGCACCCTCATCCTGTATCCCCAGACCTGCAGAGGGGACCCTCCTGCTTCTGAGTCTCAGAGTCCAGCACCGTCATCCTGTATCCCCAGACCTGCAGAGGGGACCCTCCTGCTTCTGAGTCTCACAGTCCAGCACCCTCATCCTGTATCCCCAGACCTGCAGAGGGGACCCTCCTGCTTCTGAGTCTCACAGTCCAGCACCCTCATCCTGTATCCCCAGACCTGCAGAGGGGACCCTCAGGCTTCTGAGTCTCAGAGTCCAGCACCGTCATCCTGTATCCCCAGACCTGCAGAGGGGACCCTCCTGCTTCTGAGTCTCACAGTCCAGCACCCTCATCCTGTATCCCAGACCTGCAGAGGGGACCCTTCTGCTTCTGAGTCTCACAGTCCAGCACCCTCATCCTGTATCCCAGACCTGCAGAGGGGACCCTCCTGCTTCTGAGTCTCAGAGTCCAGCACCCTCATCCTGTATCCCAGACCTGCAGAGGGGACCCTAGTAACTTTGAGGGGCCCAGGCAGTGGGGGAGAACCTCTCCCCCAACCCAAGTCCAGTCTGCCTCACGATCTATAAGCTATGAATAAATCGAAGTTTCTGCCCCTTGGGAACGTTGCCATTTTCATCTGGGAGAGGAGTGTTTTGCTTAAAATCAATAAATAAGACAGTGGAGATATTAGCCTAAGAATCTGGGCTGTTGTCAGTTCTGCTCCAGGTAAGTGATCGGAAGAGAGAGCCACTGGGCACAAAACCATTGTCTTGCATGATTCTGCCGTTAGAAGGAATGCTGTTGCTCTGAATATAGGTCTTGGAAGGGCAGCCAGGATAGATCATTAAGTTAAAAGAGAAAGCAGCAGATATGGCGACCCTGAATCCCATTTTTGTTTACTATATATGGATCTTCTTCTTTTAACCTGGCTGTGACATTTGAGAGCCAAAGCCACCTACCCCTACACACAGCTTTGGACACTGGAGACTCAAACTGCCGCCTCCCCCACACCCAGCAACTGCCAGCTAACACTCTACATTAACAACACTTCACCATTCCGCCATCCCCGCTAGCGTGGCTTCACTCTTCCTGAAGACTCGTCAGGAACTTCCTGAAGAACCCATTCACTCTTCATGGAAAACAGACAGTATACCCTACAATTTTGAGCCTCTCACCTCAAAGTCCTTACTTGGCGGAACAACTCAAAAGTTCCTACTTGCCGTTTTCACCAATCCTGGACTGTAGAATCATGATTTTTATCCAGTCGTAGTCAAACCTCTGCACTGAAAGATATGCCATTCCCTCTAGAGACACTGCCAAAGCTCTAAATGTTGTCACACGGGTTGTATTGGTGACATGTGGGAAGCCTGCCGATGACTGAGAAATCCAGAACATAGCACTGGGAAGAGGGGCCTGGGGTTCTTTTCACTCCCCCTGAACTCCCCTTATCTGCCTAAAAGCAAAGCCTCCCAAAGAATCCTACTGTCATAAATCCCCTCCCCAGGAGTTTTGCAACCAGCAAAAATTGACTGCTGTCACTGGAAGCAAGAAGTCCTGCACTGGGATAAGAAATTACTCAGACAGACATTTTCACAGAACTATCATATCTCTCATTTGTTCTCTAAAGAGCCCATTTATCTTTCCTAAAAGTCTTTTCATTTTCTCATAAGTGCCTTTCTCCCTATCCCCTTTTCCTAAGCCCCAATTGTAATTGCTATTTTGAGTCACATTTCCTGTGAAGGCCCACTTATATATGTGAATACAAATCTGTCTTTTATCTTGCTAATATGCCTTTTGTCAGTTTAATTTGCAGGCCCCTAAGTACAGAACATAAGAGGGTAAAGGAAAGTTTTTGCTCCCTGACATGCCCAATCAAAGACCATAAGCAGAAAACATCACTATCCATGATGAAAGTTAGAAAGATACTCATACATGTTGAATCACTAAAGCCAAAGTTCCTGAACTTTTACTGAAGACAGCAAAGCCTTGACATTCAGAAAGGATATATTCCCAGATATTCATGAATCTCCCCATATAATTCTCCCACAAAACTTCTGCTTAAGAACTGTATTTCTTAGACCTCTTCACTCCATCAGCATGAGTAGTAGTTGCATTCCTTTCCAGAGGTTCTTTTTTTAAATTAACAGACTTTATTTTTTAGGACAGTTTTAGATTTATAGAAAATTTGAGCAAATGGTACAAAGAGTTCTATGTATCACCACCGTCACCCCACCCAGTTTCCCCTATTATTAATATCTTACATTAGTATAGTAATTTGTTATAATTAATGAACCAAGATCAATACATCATTATTAACTGAAGCCATACATTTTCCCAGGTTTCCTTAGTTTTTGCCAAATAGTCTTTTTCTGTTCCAGGATTCCATCCAGGAAACCGTATTATATTTAGTTGTCATGTCTCCTTAGGCTTTTCTTGGCTGTGAGGGTTTCTTAGACTGACCTTGTTTTTGATAACCTTGACAGTTTTGAAAAGTACTAGTCAGATATTTTCTAAGACATCCTTTCAATGGAATCTGCCTGCTGTCTCTCTCAAGAATAGAACTATGAGTGTTGAGGAGGAAGATCACAGAGGTGAAGCACCATCTCTGTCACGTCATATCATGGTACATGTTACCAATATGATTTACCACTACCGATGCTGACCGTGATCTCCTGGCTAGGGTTATGTTTGTCAGGTTTCTCCACGGAAAGTTACTTTTTTTTTTTTTTTTTTTTTTTACCCTTTTCCATACTATACTCTCTGGAAGGAAGTCATTCTGCCCGGCCTACACCTAAGGAAGTAAGGAGTTAAATAAAATAAAGTCACCTTGAGGGCAGAGTATTTACATGAATTGTTTGGAATTTTTCTGCTCAAGAATTTGTCTTTTCTCTCCCACATATTGATTTATTCAATCATTTATATCATACAGACTCATGGATATTTATTTTATACTTTGGGTTATAATCCAATGTTACTTTATTTACTTCATGGCTCAAACTGTTGTAGCTTTGACCATTGGGAGCTCTTTCAGTGGGCCCTACGTCCCTCGGACACACCCCCCACTACTGTAGTGGGTTTTGGTGTTTTGTTTTGTTTTGTTTTGTACTTCCTTACACTGGCACTACAAGATGCTCCTGAATCACCTTATATATTTTTGGCCACAGCCCTAGAATCAGTTGTTTCTCCAAGGAGCTCCAAGACCATTTTTCACAAAGAAATCGAGTTCCTATCACAAAACAGAAGAGTGGGAGAGCAGATGAGACCAGTAGAGAATGGATCTGAATGGAGAAGCTGAGAAAAGCTCAGCGAAGGGTGTGCGGACACCCTCCTTAGGGTTACTTTTTGCTGCTCACACGCCCACCCAGCATGATGACAAGTGTGGGTCTAGTTCATGCCTGTTTTTTGGTTAAAATATTTTATCATTTTTCTGATTACTGCAGTTGCACAGAATTATTTTGAATGTATGCCTCAGTAAAGTTACAACATGCTACACGTCCTGATCCTTCGAGAATTATTTGGTAATAGCTAAAACCACGAAGGTTAAATTCAGAGACACAAAAAAAGTCATGCCCTGCCAGCCACTCCAGCCTGCTGCTGCATCCTGCCATGAGTCAACATTTTCAGCCTTGAGAGCAACACCATTCCTCTTCTAAAACCAATTGTTCAGGCTTCACCACAGATAGTTTCTTTTTCTTATTTGACCCATCTCCAAGTTCAAAGCTACTTTTCCAATGGATGGATTTAACATTTTTTTTTTGTAATGAAGTTCTTCTCTCATAGCTTATGAAATCATCATATAGAGAATTTTAAAACATGAAAGTGGTATGTTATTAATAGATACTTGTTTTGCAAACTAAAATTCGTGATATTTACCTACTATGAAGTCAACAAGACCAATGGCGCTTTGGTAAACCTAACATTTTTAAATGGTGAGTTGTGGAAATCAGTGAGAGTCTCTGTCAACCCTGTCATCCAGTTTATTTCTATATTTCACTTTAGTTACAAAATATCAAAAAATTTTGGTTAACAAAGATTTGTTTAAAAGCAGACACCATTTTCAACTGCATCCCATTTTGCCTTGTAATCTCAAGACAGTCCTCAATTAATGCGAAGATGCAGAAGAAACTGGGTTATAAGGCCCACACAAAATGCACTGATTTGATAGCAAATGATAATATCTTGACAATCTACTATTTTTTAATATTTGGCTTTAGGTGTATATTATTTCTCAGCACATATTTTTAATAGCTTATTTCCAAATGAAATTTTATAAAGCATTTATAGAACCCCTTAAGTGCCTTCCCAAGATTATAAAGTTTGTAAAACACTGCTAGAGTCTAGGAAGTTGTATTTTCTGTAACCCCCTCCTTCTCCAGATAAATGAATTTATTTAGCCATGTTATTGTTCATTCTCTTGACCTGGCATTATATAGATCAATTCTTCTAGCTTCTACTAGATAACTGAATTCTTGGTAAAGAGTTAATGACTGCTATCCTACACTGGCTTTCTAACTACATATGTATTTTAATAAAGGCCTTTGAATTTTTTTAAAAAGCCTGTTGGAAGAATTTCAAATAGTAGGGCATGTAGTAGGACACATTTCTAAGACAGACGTTTCCCTATTTTGAAAGTATACAAAGCCAGTAATAATTATTATAATATAAATAATTTTTTAAATGGTGTGCTTATTATAATACAGGCACTACTCTAAATTGTTAGCATTTTCCATATACTAACTCAATTTAACCATCATAACAAACTCATGAGGTAGGTACCACTGTCACCTACATTTCACAGAGAAGAAAACCGAGGTCCCAAAAAGTTAAACAATTTTCCTAGGTTGCACAGCTTGTAACTGGCAAAGCTAGGATTTAAACCTAGCCACTCTGGCTCCAACATCCATGCTCTTAAACAATATTCTGTCTCTGGATACTATAATTTCTGTAGTCAGTGAATGCTCAGCATACTTATTATTAATTTTTTTCCATGCCTGTTTACAGAGTGCCTGTTCACACCAGGTTCTGTCCTAGACAGATGGTGGAGTGCGTTATTGCACTGCTCAAATACGCACAAAGCCTTCCACAATGCTTTCTTTTTCAGCCTTAAACCTCCCATCTGCAGCTCCCACGTATCAGCCACATTACCTACGAGCCATTCCTCATCATACCCTCGTGCTCTACTGCCTCTCGGTGTTTACTCAAGCTGCCGCTAATAAGCCTTTCCCTCTCCTAATACTCTGGTGAAATTCTTCTTCTAGAAAGCCCAGCCCCAATCCTATCTTCATAAAGCTTCTTGAGCCCCTGAGTGAAATTAATCTCTCCTTCCCTTAGATTTATATATACCTCTCTGTTCTTCCGTTAGAGCAGCTCTCTTGGATGGTGAGTTTCTTAAGAAAACTTAAGAAAATATGTCTTTTTCATCTTTTATATCCCCCAAACTAATATATATACATTATATATGTAGTGTATTTGTATAATATACGTTATATTCATATATGTATATATAGTTATATTCACAGACATATAAAATATAAAACTCTAATATAATGCGTTCTCTGCAGATGTTGAAGTGCATAAACAACATGTACTGGGTGTCCACTGGGAACTTAACTGTATAGTAGGGAAGATACATTTCCTATTTTCAGGGGGCTTATGGTCTAATTAATGAGACCCTGAACAAAAGAACAACCACGAATAATGCTGATAGGTAGACAGTGACATGGGTAAAAACACAGCAACTAGACAGCAGAAGACCTGAAATTTAGTCCTGGATCCAATACCAACAATGTGAACTTAGGCAAGTAGTTTTATTTTTCTGAGTCTCATCTCCTCCTCAGTAAAAGGGGGATCAGTGGTGTTAATGTTTCTCCAGTTCTAACAGCTGTAATGAGTCTACAAGCAGATTGGTGGTCCCCAGAAATGCTTCCTGAAGGAGCCCATCCTGCAGGAGAGATGTGCAAACTCGAACTTGTGAAATGCAGGTGCTTCTCTCTATGCCATCAAGAAGACATAAACTATGACATGCAATAAGAAGAGTAAAATTCAGAAGCGTGCTCTTTGGGGACAGTAGTGAAATAACAAAGAATGTTGTCAAGAGGAGAAGGCAAGGCTGAATGGAGCCCAGCCAGAGAGCTGGGAAGGAAGGGATAGTTAGGGTTTACCCAGGCATGCATCTGGCCGGTCACACCAGCATTAAAATAACACTCCAGCATAGCAGAGAAAGTGCCAGGCCTGCCCGTCACTGAGCCTGAAACCTCCCTCAGAGGCATACAGCTATTTTCCTCTGATGCCCTAAATACTGATCAACGTCCTAATGACTAGTTTGGCTTCCAGCTTCTGGTATAATGAGATAGAGGAAATGTTCTTCCTTTGGCAGCTGGAATAAGACTTCCTCTTGGGGACAGTCCTATGTTTACCAGAAAGAAATCCATTGATTAGCCACATGGGTTGAGGAATGAAATCCCAAGCAATAAATAATTTAAGTTGGGTCCCGATGCTGTAAGGTCTTTGATTTTGTGAGCATTTCACTGGGGCTGGTTCTGTCAACTAGACGCGGAGTTTGGTCACAAGTGAATTGCTGTGCATAATGCAAATGTGAAGAATTTGAAAATTATAGGAGAATTGGGGTGAGGGTTAGGGAGGTCAGCCAAATATGTTGGGCACTGGGTGGATTAAAGGGATTTTGGAGAGAACAGATTATTCCATAAGAATTTTAAGTCGTCTGCTGTTGAGTATATGGTTTAAGTCTCCTCCTCCATCTCCCCTAAGGAGCTTTCAATAAACTCTTTGCTGCTGTTTTGAATAAACCTGAGAAGGTTCTAAATCCTGCATCCAGCTTGGTGTGGAGACAGCATGTGGAGCCATACAATTCAGAGCAGAGAGGGACAGTGGACATGGTGTTTCAGCAGAAGGAGAGAAGCTGAGGCAGGAAGCCCCGGGCCATCCACATAAATACTGTCCCATCATAAAGTAACACTTCCTTTCCACGACATAGATCACCCATTTGGGAGTTAGATGTGATTGCATCAGCCCCTCAGAGGAATGCTCTCCCCCGGTGAAGCCATAGAACAAAGTTTCTCAACTCTCTCGCACAGGCAGATAAATGCAATGCCTTGACCATCTTCAGGGCAGCCTTATTCATTATCACCTGAAAGACTCCAGGGACCGAGACGCTTGTCAGTGGGTGCTCGGCACTCAGACCTCCTCAATTGTGACCTTGGTAATGGAAAAGTATAACTGACCCCTGTAACACCCCATTCAGAACTTTCCTGTCGACCAAGCACAACTGTTCTCATAAAACATTGCCATCTTATTCAGAGCAAGTACCCTCCTGCAGCTTTCTAACTGGTAGTAAATTGATTGGCTGAACAATCTCCCCACTGGCTTAACCAGTAGTGATCATTCCAGAAAATGGACAGTTGGCCCCGAGAAGGCACCCCAGAATCCAGGAGCCTGCTTTCTTGTTTTGCACGTAGACAAGTACATCAAAGAAAGGAAGGCAGAGGAATAGATCAGAGCTGGAAACCCCCGACCTGCACATACTCGTATCCTGTCTTAATTACTAATTACTTTAAGAGACTAAATAAAATGGCACAGAGGAGGGGGGAAAGGCCAAGAGAAGATGATAGACCCTGGCTATTTCAGAAGATTTAAGCATCTGGCTTTGTGTACCCCTTTGGCAAGGGAGACCACACCAGGCCAGGCTGGCAGCAACCAGCCCCAGCTGTGAAGAGAAAAGCCAACTTCAAGGAGAGGGAACAGGAAAGAGAGAGGGGAAGCAGAAATCAAAAAAAAAACCCAGAAAAAGGGTCAGATACTGCTTTCCTGAGCATGCACACATCCCCTGCCCAAATGCCTGCGAACTAGTCTTAAATACAAGGCATAATAATGTAAACCAGGTGTTTTCACTTCCTACCATAATGGCTGGCGAGCCCATCACTGTGGAATAATAATAACAACATCTGAAGTGCATCTGTGTTTAAATGCATAATAGGCAAATTTTTCTTTCTTCCCCAAGTAGGTGTCTGTTCTGCATTTATATTGTGATAGCATCAAGGAGACTAAGGACCGAGATCTTTTACAGAAACTTTACAAAGCTCTTCCAGCCTTGAGAGTAACACTGGTGTTTGGTTTTGTTCTTTTTGTTTTAAAGAAAAGAAAACACTGATGAGAGGAGATGTTGCTTCAGGGAGGCAACTGGAAGCCTTAACTTGTGGGAGATGTAGACACTCATAGGTAACCCCAGGCGAAAATAAAAACTCAGAACTTAAGGAAGCGCTAAAAATAAGCTTTCCCTGATACGTCCTCTCGGGCTGCCCTCTTCCAAAAAAAGGGGCCCACAAAAATTGTCCTCAGGATCCAAGGCAACATTCTGCAGAAGAAAAACCTCACAATGGAATAAAAACCCATTCCCTTTTCAGAGCAGTGTCTCCAGTCAGCCTCTTTGAGGTTGCAAACCGAGTTCCTTCGAAACTGGCTCCGAAGGGAGGAGAGGGTGTCTGAAGGATTCATCCGTGAATCACAGCCATTCACGTAACTCAGCTAGGGAGAAATTAGTCCCTAGCAGGACCCACATGAGAACTGGAGAGTCAAGCCACGCTGTTATTCCCTCAGCCAGTCTCTGTCTCTCTCCAGGTCTCTTTCCTCTCTCAACAAGTTTCCCCTGCTTGCTCATCTAACCCCTCATTCCGAAAGCCCCCCCACCCACCCCCCCACGTCTCCATAACCTTTCAATCCTAGGGCCTCGGGCCAATGGGAACATCTCAGCACAGATTTCCAGGAAATGACCTGTATGGCTTAGTTCATTTGGTCGCAGGTGGCAGGCGGGCCTTCTGGCCAGGAGTGCACCGGAGCCAAACAGCCGTGGCAGCCGCTGCTCAAAGCAGTGCAGCTAGAGGAGCTTCCGCAGCAGCAGGCCCTAGGAGGCAGAGGACAGGGACTGCAGTGGGCAAGCCCCTTCGAGTTTATTGGCTTTGCCACTTCCCTGTTTGTGAAATCAGGGCAACAAAGTGTTGTCACTGCTTACAGGCCCCGCTGGCAGGATCGCAGGACATAGGGTCGGGTTGCATTGGGTTTCTGAGGAAGACTGTCATTCCTCGAAATGACCTGAGACTCAAAGCCCCAAGATGGCCTGGTGAAAAGCAGGAGTGCTTTCTACAAGAACAGGAACCCTCCAGCTCCTGTGCATGCCCACAAGCCCACAGCACTTCTGGGTAGAAGGCCAAACTGCTCTAGGGAAAAGTCCCAAGGTATCCCATAGCCCAGGGACAGAGACGGGTAAGGGAGTGCTTCTCAATAGGCGCATGGAGCATCCCACGCCCTTGGCGAGGTGGGACTGAGCTGAGCAGTGTGGCCAGCTCTGGCCTCCACCTAGGAAGGGTCCGTGGTACCCCCACCACCCCAACATGGAGACAGAACGACAAGTCAGAACAGCCCCCCATATGTTTCTCGATGCCCCTGTCAGGGGAGGGCCACTCCTAGGAGAAACTGGGAACCCAATGTCACAGGATAACCCTCTAGCTTGAGAATAGCTGCTGCTTGGGGTGGGGGGGCGGGGGAGAAGAAAAGAAACAGCTCTATGCACAGCAAAAGGAATGTAGGTTCGACCTGGGCATTGGGAATCAGTTGTAAACCATGACAGCAAATTGCCAAAAAATGGCTCTAAATCTTTTGGAGTTGAAAGGATGTAGGTGTGGATCTTTAATAAATAAGGTAACCATCTTCCTAAAACAGTTAAACTACAACTCCACTCAGTCATAAGAGAAGAGATGAATTCAGTGGTTGGGGCCTAAGAGTCTACCTGGAGAACTGGTAGTGAATAGTCGAAGGGACTAGAATTAATGTCCCATATTCTGTTACACAGGTAATATCATTACTGACAGACACAATTACACATTCTGATGAGCCACTGTCGCATGTTAATAGTAGTTCTGGTTATTTTAAAATAATTAACAGTACTACATAGGCGATACATCACTCGGCATGCAAACACACAGCTCTCCTGCAAGCAGGTATGTCAGGATGCTGAAGCCTCCTTATCCGAGTTTCTGTGCAGAGCCAGCTTTGCCCACAACCTTCCTCAGCCTCCTACTGATTTCCTTCCACGCAGGCCAAGCCACAATTCCCCTTGATCAGAAGAACCTGGAGCCTTCTAAATTTCCCCCAGAAACATGGTCTGCTGGATTTTCCCCAGCTACAAGGAGGAAATGAATACAGGAACCAAACAAGTGTTATTCTGCCTAATCACCTACATCACCCTAACCTGACACTAAGCAACGTAACACATTTAAAATTAATTTGATTATATCAAGAAAAAGAAGCTGCCCAGTGCTCCATGGCCACTCAGCACGCCTCAGTTTTCAGGAATTTGGATGTTGTAACACCCTTATTTCCAGTCCCGAAACAAGGCCTCGGGGGAGCACGGAGTACCCTGGCACTAGCCAAGTAGGTTTTCTTCCTAATTCTGTCACTGATCGGTTTGTGATTTTGGAAAGCGCTTAGTTTTCCCCAGGATTCGACAATGTAGTAAAACGGCCATAATGAAACCCTCTTTGCCTACTGTGTGACGTTTCGGTGAGATCAGAAGAACTGAAATTTCCCTTATAAATATAAATTTGCTTTGCGAAGGGAAAACTATACCCTGATTTTAGAGCTTATGATGAGAAAGAGATGCTCACTGTGTATAGTGACCACGGGTGAAGGAGTAACATTGGGCCCCACGTTCCCCTGAGGCCACCCCAAAGGTAAAGCTGCTTTCTGGGTTTGGAGGAGTTTGGGATCTCTGGCCAAGAGGGTGATTCTACCTAAATCCTCCCTCATTTATCAAGCACTCATTGCATGCATTCCGCTAGGGCTGGGGAGACACCAATGACTGGGGACAAACTGAGAGGTACCAGAATATGCCACCCCAAAATATGCCAAAATATGCCTCTTTGGCATAAGGACTATTCTGAGCTAGAAGATGGTGAGAAAGAGCAGACTCATAAATAGCTCCTAAAATGGCACAGTTTTCCTCTTATAAAGCAAATTTCCACTTATAAAGACAATTTCCCTTTGTAACAATGTCTCCATCCCTTGTACCAGTGTAAAGAGGACTCTTAACCATGCTATCAGTGGGGAAGGTCTGGACTTCTATCTTCACAAAAACCTTATTTAACCACTCTTGCTTACCCTGTCACCTTCATATAACTTGCCTCTTCTACCCAGAAGCCCAAAACCATTTTTCTTTGTTTTACCTTAATATGGTATAGAAACCCAAGTTCTAACCACCCCATCACTGGGTGCTCCCAGGTGTATATGCACATGTTAATAAACTCTGTTTGTTTTTCTCTTGTTAATCTGTCTTTGTCCAGTCTGATTGACAGAGCTCCAGCTAGAGGAGAATTTTCTAGAAACTTCTAATTTGAGGGACTCTGCCTAACGGTTTTGGGTGTTTAGTCTGACCATTCAGACTAAACCATTTAGCCCATTCCTAAGAAGTCATAAACTTGACACGGCTGGAGTGTGAGTTATTCTGAGTCATTCGTATGGATGCACAAGCTGTCGGAGCTAGAAAAGGAATCCAGGCTTCTCTTAGAGATAATAAAACTGAGGCCCAAATTAGTGAAGAGTATCATTCCTCAAATAAGAGAGCTTTCTGCTGAAAGTTGCCTCCTTTATAAATCGTCAAATGAGTATGTGATATTTGAACGCTGCATGATACCACAAGACAGATGAGCATTGATTTAAATGCTGCTATCTGACAGATCCAGCCATCAGTCATAACCTGATACCTCAGGAGAGTCATCCTTTAGAAAAGGACTGGGAATAGCATGACAGGATACAACTCTGCTTGGGAGATGTCCCCTTCCCCAGGGCTAAGGTACTGGGTCTCCCACTGGAGCCTGCATTAGAATCACCAGGAGGGTTTTCTGGGTGCACCCCAGAGTTCCTAATGAGTAAATCTGGGGTGGAAGCAAGAATTTGCATTTCTAGTCAGTTCATACTGATGTTAATGTTCGTACCGAAATCCAGGTTACCGGGGAGCCAGTACCATACTTCGCGAACTCTGTGCTACAACAAGGAGGGCCCCTACACAGTTAATTTATAGAAATTTTAAGAAAACTGATAATAACTTTCATAAGCCTGTCCTCCGGTGCTAAGGGCTCAATTGCGTCCCTCCAAAATTTATATGTTGAAGCTCTTACCCCAATACCTCAGAATGTGTCTCTAGCTGGAGAGGGGTTTTTAAAGCGGTGACTAAGATTAAACGAGGCTGTCAGGGTGAGCCCCAATCTTGTATGACTTGGGTCCTTATAAGAAGAGGCGATTAGGACCCGGACACACACGCACAGGGAGAAGGTGGTGTTGACAAGCCAAGGAGAGGCTTCAGAAGAAACCAGCCCCACCAGCACCTTGATCTCGACTTGTAGCCTCCAGAACTGTGAGAAATAAACGTGTGTTGTTTAAGCCGCCTAGTCTGGGGTATTTTATTAGGGTGGCCCTAGCAACAGAAAGCACACCAAGAGGCAGGACTAGATGAGGACAGTCCTAGGTGAGGAACCAGGAGATGGGGATTCTAGAGTCAGCCCTGCCCTCTAGGCAGACGAGATCCTTCCTCTCAGCTCTGCAGACTTCTCACCCCGGCTAGTCCCCCCTCCCTACTGGCAAATGGGAGTGGCAACCGGGGCACCTTCTGACACATCGCTTTTTTGTGAATTCAAAAACGGGAACTTATGAAAAAGTGTTTTTTAAGTTGCACATTTCTCTGCTCTGAATCTGAACACTTAGAAATCAGTGATAATAATAAATAGCAATCTGTGTGAAGGCACTGGAAAGCTGTTGAACTCTCCAGAAGCGCCAGGATCCAAGGAGAAGGGCAGCTCCTAGGGGTGAGCACGCATCATTCGCTGGTTTTTAAGTTAGAGGCTGAGAGTCGATGCAGAGCTGTCAGCAATCCCTCAGGAGTGAGGAAACAAAAAATGGGTTGGGGCCAAAATGCTAGAGAAAGGAGAGGTTCAGAGGGGTGAGGCTGGGGCTCCTCAGTCTTTTCCCCTCCAGTCATTTGTTGACCCTTAAACTATGAAGGTGAGAGCCTCAGAAGCCTTTCTAAAAGCAGCTGATAAGCTGAGGGGCGCTTTCAAGTCTCAAGGTGCTGGGGAGACAAAAATTAGAGCCTGGGATTCACCAAGCGGAGAGCACTGACAAACCCCAGCTCTCCGCAGGATCTGTGGGTGCTGGGATGACCTCCAGGTAGGATGAGCCTTACAAAGAATGCAGCCCAGCCCAAAATCTGTGTGGATGCTGAGTAAGGTACTTAGCTACTCCCAAAGCAAAGGGCCAGTTCTCCCTGGGAGAAGAGGATACTATGCAGAACCTCTGTCATATTTAATCCATAAGGTTTGGCTATCAAAGATGACCAGGCATGAAAAAAAACCAGAACCAGGAGAAAAAGTGGACAATAGAAACAGTCCCACAGGTAACTCGGTTATGACTGATAATCCGATGCAGGTGATCACATGACCTTTTTAAGAGCTGTGATAATATATTTGTGAAAAGGCAGAGAATTTCTTGAGAGAACTGGACTTGATAAAAAAGAAACTAATGGAATTTTAGAACTGAAATTTGGAACTCTGTAGATGAGTTTAACAGCAGATGGACACAGCTGTAGAAAGGACTCATGAGCAGGAAAATAAATCAGTAGAAAACAGCTAGACAAGTTTAGGGAACGAAATGGATGGAAAACACAAAAAAAGAGCATAAGAGACACATGGGGCATCTGCTCCATAAAAGGATTTAACCCTGCAAAAGTTTAGATGTAATTGGACCCCCAAAAAGCAGAACACGAATGGGACAGAATAGCAAAGAATTCTACAAAACTACGAATAAACATCAAGCCACAGGATCCAAAAAATAAAAAATATAAACACTACAAATCCCAAGCAGAATAAATACAAGGAAAACAGTGAAAAGCTAAACAAGTACCAAATACTGTTCTTTCCTAATTACACAGAGAAATCAGTGAAGAAAGTGTTGGGATGGTTTGCTAAGTCCAAAGGACAAAAAAAAAGCAAGGAAGGAACAACAGGCCCCAAGAGAAACGTATCACAAGCGATGGAGAAACATGCTGATGTGGAGTTAATCTCTGTAAATATTAATTCAGTGTTACTGGTAAACAGTTGTAAATAATTAATTAGTTTCATAAAGTATGGAACAGTACCTGGCACATAGCAATAAGTATATAGATCTTTTTAAAAAAATAAAAAAATAACTAAAAATCGAACACAATGTATGTTTAGGATGCTCTGCTTTGAACCTCCAGAGAAACACCAAGAGATGAAGTAGATCTTTTATCAAAACCAGGATTAAAAATCTAAGAATCTGTAATATTCTAAAGCAAGTGTTCTTAACCTGGGGTCCCTGGACCCCCCCAAGGGGCCCATAGATAGAATTCAGGGGATTTGAAAATTGGGGGGAAATTTTAAAATTACTCTCACTAGCTTCTAACTGAAATTCAGCATTTTCTTCTATTCTGAATGTAAGCAGTAGACCACAGTAGTACAAGCAGTGACATGGTGTGCCTTTTGAAGAGAGCACCTCAGCCATCAGCAAGCCATGCCTCAGCCATCGAACCTGGTGCTACCAGCTCTCACCTGCCTTGGCTGGGGACCCTCACGTTGAAGACCGTTGTCTAAGCAGTCAGACTCCCAGATGGCCATACCCTTGGGCTCTTCCAGCATCTGCTTGGCCTTCCCCTCCCCCAACCACACCTGACTCAGACATCAGGAGAACTGCTCAGCCAGGTCAAAGCTCAGAGTTCACCTGCTCTGTCATTGAGGCTTCTCTGATGTGCTTACCTTGAGTTGACTTCAGTTGGAGCCCTAAAATATGTATGTGTGTAATTTCTAGTCGGGGAAAGTTCAACTAATCAAAAAATGTATGAAGGAATAGAAAGAAGTACCTTTCCACCCCTCTCCCTTTAGGTCAGCTTCCGAATATGAAGGTTGTATTAAAATTCAACTCTTCCTCAAAAATGAAGGTAGGCTCTCCTGCATTCAGTAATATACTAATCCTGCATTCCCAAGTACACAGAAACTGGGAGCCATGGTTAAAGTATCTATCTAAAGAGATTAAACTGTGACATAGGTAATCAAATGGAAACGTAACGTTTATTTGAGTTGAAGATTCTGTTGTATGTGTTACTATTTGGGGAAGGGGGAATAACTGACTTTTTATGAACACTTAATCTAAGGCCAAGGAAGGCAGTCCAGAAGCATGCTGAATTATGAGGAAAGCCAGCCAAAAGGTACTCTCCAACAGGTAGCCCTCCATCCTTCTTTGCTGGTGGCTCTCCAAATTGGCCCCTCTCCGTTCCTTCACCATCCCCACGAGGTGCGCCCATCACCGCATGTTGGACCAGCATCAAGCTCCCCGGGCTCACGGCCACAACCTTCCTCATCAGCATCCTTCCCGGGAGGAGCAAGTGCCACAGGCACCCAGTATTACAGGGCCTCTCGGAGGCAGACAGAAGCCTGGACTACTTCCATTTTTTGAGGTTTCCAATAAAAGATGAAGAATAAAGCAAAGGAGAAGGAGAGTGTGCAGAAAAGAGTTAGCAAGCGTGACTGCTGCCCCTGGGAACCCTGCTGGCAAGGCTGGCCCTTGGCAGGCCTCTGGAAAACTGGGTTTCCAGCTTCCCACCATTCCCTGATAAGAATGGTTCATAATGCCTAAACAATTCATACAAACAATGGGGTTTATGCTTTCCTTCTGAGAATCTGAGGTTTTGGAGCATTCCAGTCAATAGGTGTCTGGGTGCCCAGCCCCCCGTCAAAACCCTGGACACTGAGTCTGTAGTGAACTTCTCCAACAGATGCCACTTCACATGTGCTGTCACAACTTGTGGCTGGAGACATCAAGCACATCCTAGGTGGCTCCACAGGGAGAGAACTTGGTGGCTCGGGCCGTGTCTCCCCAGACTTTATTCCACGTGCCCTGCCCTTGGGCTTTGCATCCTCTCACAGGAATCAGAACCGTGAGCATGACTCCAGCTGAATCTTGTAAGCCCTCCTAGGGAATCATCGAATCTGGGGTGGTCCTGGGGACCCCCAACACAGAGAAGAAAAACTAAAAATCAGAAGCCAAATGTGCGTTATTTTTAAGTTTGGAAGGGAGTTTTAAATGCCATTTTACAAATCAATTCATAGAAAGGAAATATAAAATAGTTTTGTTATTCACACAATAATGATGACATTGATAAAACACACAAATTAGTCCGCGGTGGGCTAGAAGCCCTGCAGTCCAGCGGCTGGGGGGCATACGGTGCCTGGTTTTCAAACCTTTCTTCTCTGCGGAACCCTTTGTTGAAATGAAACCTTTCATCAAAGTCAGGACAGTAAAGTTCCTCTGGTTAAAGGCTTTCTTGGCTTCCTCCTTTGAGAATCCCAGGGAACTCCTCAGAACCCCAGAACTTAGAAGAAGAAAGATTTTTTTTTAAATAACGGATCTGATTTAACCCTTTCATTTACAGATGGTGAGCCCAGGCTCAGACCAAAATGAAGATTTGCAAAGGAATTCAACTTTGACCACGGCATTTTTAATACCATCAAACAAATAAATAAATAAAAAGCCCTCTTCCTAACTTCCGTTAACTTCTCAGTTTTTTTTTTCCAGCCTTGCCTGCGCTTCTACACTCCTTCCCTGCACTTTCTCTTGCAGGGCCTCAAAGACGGTACCACCACACACAACCGATGTATTCACAGACAAACTCCAAGCCCAGCCAAGCGGCTGCCACTCCGACCCATTGGGGACCGTGTTAGGTGAGCAGGTGGGATGCCCAAGCCACCAAGACTTAGAAAACGAGCAGAGGGAAAGCACAAGTGCGAAGAAAGGCACGGAGCACCTAAGCCTCAGGGTGTGACGGTGGGAGGGACACGGAACCACCTGTCTCAGCCCCAAGCCGCCTGCGGTGCTTCCTTCACCGCAGCAGGAGCCTCACTGCCCTTGACTGCAGGAGAGCGGGCCTCTTACCAGCTTCCCTTCCCCAAATCTGCTTGGGAGTCCCCAGGGACGGCCCACATGTTCCACAAATCGGTCCTGCTTCTCAACTGCCACCTCCACCACCATCTGGCCCTCCTCCTGCCCTCGGCCACCATCTACCCTCCTGCTGCCCGGAAATCTGACGCTCCAGGCAGCTGCTGCTGCCTGCCCTTCACGCCACCCATGGGCACAAACCCTTCCCTTCATTCTCCTCAGTGTTGGTTAACAACGGGCTGGAACATTTGAAACCTTGTGAAAGGCTGGGGCCTGACTGAAGGCAACTGCCAACTCTGAGAACCTAACACGAGGGACTCAGCCCCGGGCCCACAGTCTGATCTTAACTGCTGGTCTCAGGCTTACTTTTTCAGCAGTCCATTCTCCCCCGGTGCCCCATAAGTCCAGGCCCCAACCTCCCAAGATCAAGGAGAGGGAAAGATATTCCCAGGAAAAAGGAAATCTGCAAAATTGATTTCCACCCACAAAGAAGACAAACTTTAAGCTCCTTAGCCCACCTTGTCCCAAACTTCTCCATTTCTGAGGAGGATCATTACTTTACCATCATGTAACCAAAGGCCTTTAAAATCCTTTTCTAACAGCCCATACTCAAGTGGAAGCAAATCCCCCCCACCCAAGAGAAATAGAAACAAAATAGAACAGCATCAACAGCAATGGCTTAAATGTTTTTAATGCCATTTCTCCTACTTTGAAGCATGGCTGTTCCAGAAAAATACTTGGCCAACGGGTACATGAAAATATGCTCAACATGGCTACTCATTAGGGAAATGCAAATCAAAACCACTGGGAAACCCACCTCACACTCACTAGGATGGCTCCTACCAGAAAAACAGAAAGTAACAAGTGTTAGGGAGGGTGTGGGGAAATTGGAGCCTTTGTGCACTGTGGGTGGGAATGTACATGACACAGCTGCCAGAGAAAAGAGGAGGTTCCTCAAAAAAACTAAAAGTAGAACTACCATATGATACAGCAATCCCACTTCTGAGTATTTACCCAAAGGAACTAAGAGCAGGTTCTCAAAGAGACAGATGCCTGATTCCCACGTTCATAGCAGCATTGTTCACAACCCAAGCGGCCACCCAGGGATGACAGGACGAACGTGGGATATCCACACAAGGGAATCAGCCAGCCTTCATTCTGTATCGTGATGGATGGTACCTACACCTATCATGGCAAGCATTTCCTGATGTATAGAATTGCTGCATTTTTTTAAAAGAACATTATTCAGCCTTTAAAACGAAGGAAATTCGGACACATATTACAGTATGGATGAACCTTGAAGACATTATGCTAAATAAATAAGCCAGTCACAAAAGGACAAATATTGTGTGATTCCATTTATATGACGTCCCTGGAACAGATCCATAGAGACAGAAAACAGAATGGTGGTTGCCAGGGGGCTGGGGGAGTAGGGAAAGGAGGGGTCATTGCTTAATGGGTACAGAGTCTCAGTTTGGGAAGATAAGGTTCTGAGATGCATGCTGGTGATGGTAACACAACAATGTGAATGTACTTAATGTCAATGAACTGGACATTTAAAAATGGTTAAGATGGTAAAATTTATGCTCTGTGTGTTTTAACCACAATTTTTAAAAAACATAAATATATTCCAGTCTCAGAATACCTCACAACGGACACATGCATCCTTCTCAGAGACCATGGACTTTGAGGGGACCTTTAAGTCACTGTACTGGGGAAACTCTTCCCAGTGACAAAGAGGCAAGGTCAGGTTATCTCAGTTAATGATACATGGGGGAAAAGACTGGAACACTATAGATCAGTACCGTCCAATAGGATACAGAGTATAGATCCGCACTTTCTCGGTGATGGAAATGTTCTCTGTGTGCTGCAATGCATGGGCCACCTGCCACCTGTGGTCTCCAAGCACTCAGGGTAGCAAGGGTGATTGAAGACCTGAATTTTGCATTTCACATTAATTATTTTAAGTTTAACTGGTCACATGAATCTGGTAGTTATCATACTGGACGGCACAGGCCTAGATGACGACAGACACCAGGGCCTAACTGGAACACACAGCAGCCCTGGTGGCCGAGCAGCGACTGTGGTGGCCGCCCTCGCGAGCAGACACCTGCTGCCCCAGCTCCCGGCCACGCCAGCAAGAGGGCCCGACCCCTTCTCTCTACGCTCTGCTCTGGCCTCTAGAAAATGGCTTTTTCCATCTCCTTCTGCCCATTGCTTCCCTCGGAGGACCCTCGGGAGCATGCCCACCCAGCCTCATCCAGGATCTACTCAATCTCTATGTACCCAGCAGCTCATCCCTTTCAGAAGCCTTCACATTGAAGTCTGGACTGTGGTACTAGAAAGGTTTTTCTTCACAACAGACTGAAACCTGTCAAAAGGAAGAACTCGGACAAATGGCAAATAATGAGAGGAGTGAAGCAAAGTCTCCCGTCCTCTCTCACTCTGCCCCGACAGGCGAGGTGGCTCGGAGCTCCAAGCCAGACCTGGCTTGCAGGCTGTTTGGGGTCGGCTCACACAGCTCCCAAAATTGAAAAACAGGGATACTTCTCATAAAAATCTAGATCCGTTTTGAGAAGCAGTAAGTCCTGGCAATGCGCTCCTGCCTGGCCAAAGCTGGACCTGAAGCGCTGCCCCACGAACAACAGTGCACACCACCTCCACGGGCCATGGTCCCCTAGAAGCCTCTTCACTCATTCATGAGACCAGCCTGGCTCCATGAGCATCTGAGTCTGAAGCCTCCTTGTGGAGAAAGAACTGAAGAATACATTGGAAGAATCTATT
This sequence comes from Smutsia gigantea, assembly GCA_032199065.1. Lineage (NCBI taxonomy): Eukaryota > Metazoa > Chordata > Mammalia > Pholidota > Manidae > Smutsia > Smutsia gigantea. Next base: position 33,668 of record JAVSCE010011014.1, read on the forward strand.
ATGTGTCCCTCTCCCACCCCTAGACCAACAGAGGGTGGAGAAAGTCTTATTCCTCTTTATATTCCTAACATCTAGTGTGAAGTCTTGAACATAGTAGGTCCTTGATATATATTTACTCTAACCAAGAGAGGATAAATGATGTCCTCAGACATCATGGCTGGAACAAGTATCGTGATCCTGAGACGTTGCTTGCCCGTAGCTTACCTGTGGTCTCAAAGGACGTGGTTGAGACAGGATCACACATCCAGGCGGTCCTGCATCCTGGACCCCCTAAGATCAACATGCTAGCAAGGTTCCAATGCAGTAGCCTTCCCGGCAGGTTGCCCGGCATTCTCCAGAGCACACAGCCATCGCCCCTGCAAGGAAAGCCATAAAATGTGGTGAAAGCTATTTTTAAACTTCCAAAGACCAGACTGTCCATTGACAATGGGAGCGTCTAAGCACCCCAGTGTTATGGCCCCAGTCAGCACGCCATCTAAATGCTGCAGATAATAATCCTGCCTTTAATAGTAGCCCCGTGAAAAAGAACCCTGTTCAATGCAGTGTTGCATTAAATGGAACTGCTTTCAAATAGACTAGGCTCTATTTCTTTATGAAGAAAATCTCTGTGAATCATCATCTCCCTGCAGTGACACATTCGTGTATTCAACTGGATGCTTCACTGGGTTTTGTGTGTGTAAGCTGAAGCTGAAAATATTTTACTAACTATAAATATCTCTATATGGTTTTAGGTTATTTTCTGCCTATTTTCTCCTTCTTGCCATTCCTTTTCTCTTGTCGAGTTCTTACACCTACCATTTAGGAGCTGTCTCTTCTTTTTTTATACCTTGTCTAGTTTTTCAGTGTTTGTTGAAGAGCTAGTGTAACCACTGGGTCCTCTTAATGGTCTGGGGATCCCGGTCATAAGCCATTGACTGAGCACCTCAGTGCCAGGCACTAGGTTAAGGACATGCTTTTATACGCAGGAAAAGATTCCATTTTTAATCAGAATGTGTCAGTAAAATGGAAGCTGTGGCCAAATTATCAGACAAATAAAGAGACAAAACCAAGAGATATGCAGAAAGAAATGAGACAGTTTCAGTACTTGGAAGAGTTGCATGGTCCTAAGAGATAAACAGTTTGTGAACAAGAACTCAGGTTTTCTTTTCAGTTCAAAGGTCCTTTGGATTTAGATAGAAAAGACATTTCTATTACCTTAAGAGCCAAAGAAATACAAAACCTAGGCAATTGTTCACCGTGGCGGAGTCCCTGTCATGGACTATAAACTGGCCTCCGTATGTCCTATCAGGGTCACAAACAAGAATGTGCTCAGGGTTCCAGCTGAACTCTCTCATCTTCGTGAATCAAATGTCCGAGAACATCTTCCCAATGTTGCTTGAAGTGCACAACTGTTTTTTTAGTGGGTCAACACCTTACAATCCCAGGAAGATACAGAATTTAGTATAGAAATGGCTAATATTTTTGTGTTAGGGAGTAAGCTATATATATATTTGGAATTTGTCTTATTCTGCTCAGGCTGCCATAACAGAATGCCATAGACTGAATGACATATAAACAACCGAAATTTGCCCCTCACAGATGTAGAAGCTGAGAAGCCCAAGATCGAGGTGTGAGCAGATTCAGCATCTGATGAGAACCTCATTCCTGGTTCCTAAGGGGCCGTCTTCTGGCTGCATCCTCATGTGGTGGAAGGAATAGGGGAGCTCTCTGGGGTCTCTTTTATAAGGACATTAATCCATTCATGAGGGTTTCACCCTCATGGCCTTATCTCCTCCCAAAGACCCCACTCCCAGATACCACTAGGCTTCAACATATAAATTTTGGGGGCACACATTCAGTCTACAGCAGCATATTAAATTTGTGTGAAGTTTAAGATAATATGGGCAATTAGAGTAATACTTCAACTTTGTAACTGCAATTTAGAATGTATAGTTGACTAATTGATTTGGGTTTATGACTTTGAATTAAAATTTTACTGTTAATACAATATTGGGACATATAAGGGTATTTAAGGTCTACCATATTTATACATTCATTAGATTTATAAAAACTATTTAAATGTTTAAAGTTTTGCAGGTAATTTAAATACTCAGTTAGGAAACAGAGTATGTTCAATGTATACATGCAGTTTTAAATACATAAATGGGTTCATTTAACCGAGCTTATGATCTGGGACAAACATAATTCAGAGGCAATTTTAAATGATTGTTAAAACAGGCTACAGTGCTAACTGATAAAATTCTTGAGGCTAAAAACTTGAAAAGGATCTCATTTCTGAATTTGTAACTTTGGTAAGTAAAGTATTAGTTCATTAAACTGAAATAAATTATAGAAATGCCTTTCATATGCAAAATAAATAGTTCTTGAGAGGATATCCAAAAACTTAAATGTGAAAGATGGCCATTTGGTCCTGACATTGAAGATGGAGCCAAAGGCCCCCTCAGGTACTTCTCCAGCAGCAGGAGAGGCTCCAGTTACCGTCAGGGCTGCCTCCTGGCATCACTGGGTCGGAGTCCTCTCCCTCTCACCCTGTGAGGGCTCTCAGGGCCACAGATCTGGGCATGGGCCTTCCACTCAAAAACCTGTCAGAGTTTCAAGCATCAGCAGTGCAAGTTCTCAACACCTTTCTAACTGCAGAATGCCTGCCCCAGGGCTAATAAACCGAAAGCTTTCCTAAAGAAGGTGGGGATCCTTAAGGCACTAGTGATTAGAGAGCCTAAGGACATGACCAGGCTTACTTACTTGCCTGTGTCAGGAAAGAAAAACTTTTCCTCCAGCCTCTTAAGTTAAGTATCTGAGGGCTTGTAAATTAACCAATGAACGATAGATTAACAGGAGGAAAGGAATATACATTTAGTTAATATCTTATGTGCATGAGAGTTCACAGAAAAGAAGTAAAACTCAAAGTTGAGTAATGAGGCTAGGGGACCATATATACCATTTTAACAAGGAAAGGGGTTTGAACTTAAAGAAGTGATAAATTGTGGGAAAGTGACTATGAAAATATAAGGGAAACTAATGGAAGATAAGGGTTTATTACTAAGACAACCCTTATCTTCCATTAGTTTCCCTTATATTTTCATATATATGCAGACTCATCTCAATGCCAACCCTCCACCTCTAATGACAAGTGGCTCTCTTCTTCCTGGTATAAGAAAGGAGGATGCCTCCCCAAGGGGAAATTTATGCTGCTTTTAGGTACAGAAGGGGAGGGAAGAGAGCCTCCCTGCATCCACTGAGTCTCAATTGCCTTCAGTTCAAGCTAACCCTGATCCCCTTCACCTGGTACATTGTAAGGGTTTTAAAAAATGTGTATTTATTGAATGTACTGAAGCACTCAAACCTCCTTTGCCAATGCCCAACGAATGTTAAATACGGAAACCTGACTCACACCATGGTTACCGATGCACAGAATATTGGGAAGACCACAGTGCCTTCCCGTGGACCTTTGTAAGGGTTAATGACTGCTGCTTTGAATCTCCATGTAGCAGCTGCAGATGACATCAGATTTTCTGCCACAATGACTTAAATCAAAACAATGAATCCATCACGGGGAAGGCCAAGGCACCATTTGGGGGCTCACAGGGAAGGACTGCGCAGAGGGATCCAACCAAATGAGATTGGGGGCAATTTCCCCTGCTGTCTGAGAATTCCTCAAAATGTGAACATTTCAGGCATTTTCACCAGAGTAACTGCCTGTCTCACTGTGAAACAAATATCCAGGGCAGACGTCAAGAGGCCCAGGACGACTGCATTTCAGCCCGATGCTGGGGCATGACAGAATGTAGGGAATCTGCTTCATTAGTCTGCACAACAAATACACGTGTACTTCCTGAGGTCTTTGTTCTCCCAGGTGCTCATCAGGTCAAAGAAGTGCCACATCGCACCTGGTTGCAGTCATCACATTCCTAATAACACACATTCTGGAATATTCAACAGTCCTTTCCCTAGAGCCGCCCAAAGACACCCAAAGAAACAACCACAGCTTCAGTCTTACAGTGGGAACATGCCTGACATGTTGATTCTTCAGTGAAGCCCTCTGAGGAACAGCAGACAAGTGGCATGTATGTTGTTGCCTATCTCTTCAATGTGTATGTTGGCTCACATGACGTATGTGGCCACATTTACACTGACTGTCTCAGCAGCCCCGCAGACCAAAACCCTAGAGAAAGAATGGCAGACTGGAAACCCAAGCTACAGTGTTCCAGAAAGTCTCAGGACAGATATTCTCTTAGCAGCTCTGGGCTCATCATATTCAATTAATTCCCAACTGCCAGCAACCTCACTTTCTATAATAACTCTGAGGAGACCAAGAAAGTGATGCAATTCTATCTCCTTCTCTATCAACTGCCTGCAAAGCTTTCACCTGCAGCCCTCAGCAGCCTGTCCCCAGACTCCAGAAAGTGTGAACAGCCCCAGGGTGAGTCCCAAGGGCAGGAGGGGAAACGATAGCAGCAGGGAGCCAAGGTGGTAGAAAAAAATAAATCACATTTCTCTTGCAAAGAGTGCAACAGATGCCCAGGTGGTAAACATACCTTCCAATTACTTGCCTTAAACCCTGAAATCTAAAGTTACTTTATTTCCTCAACAGGCAGAGATTCAGTCTATAAATAACATGGACTTTATACTCTAAAATTTATGATTTTTACCTGAAGCTCTACCTTCGCCTCCACATTTTCTCTTTGTTGTGGAGCAAACAGCCTCCGATCTTTAGCGTTCTGCAGCCCTTCTCGTAAAGCACCGTGCCAGGCTGGAAGAGAGAAAGGGCTAGGGTTCTCAAAATGCAAAACTAGGACCACCTGTTTTGAAATCACTGAAGCAGCTTCTTAAAAATGCAAATTCCTGGACCATACCCTAGATCTAGTGCATCCCACTCTCAGGGGCTCTGCATTTTTTAACTAGTGCCTTCAAATGAGCCTTGTGCATAATAATGTTTGCAAACTACTGATATAAAAAGTATATAACTCTAGAGTGAGGGTCACAGAGTTCTCCCAGGGAGGAATCAAGATAATTGTTTTCGCCTGTAGGAGTACATACTCCACTACCCCTCGGGAAGATGGGTAAAGAGCTGCTTTTCAAAGTTGAATGTAAATACAGATTCTGATCGGTCAATTTTGCTCCAGTAACCCGTGGTGGGCTGGCGAGTCCGTATGCCTAACAAGCTCCCAAGGGCAGGTGCTATCTCCACCAATGTTTGAGTACAGCTGGAGGATTCGTTTATAATCTTAATAGCCCAGGTTAGATAAGGTGCTCCAGGAAGTTCCTCAAATACAAACTCCTTCTTTACACAGTTTACAAAGCAGAGGATTTTGGAACACCAAACTCCCTTTTAAAATGCAAATACTCCCCCCAGAAAGATGAAGCTTCAGTGTGATTTATTTTAATCAGATTGTTATCTTCTTAGCTGAACTCAGCCCGACCAGATGGTGGAGGTTTTAACTAAAGGGGAGGAAACAGGCCTAAATAGGATCTGTCTTCTGAGAGCTTCAGGGGGAATTGGAGAGTAGAGGTGTTTTTTTGTTGTTGTTGTTTTGTTTTGGGGGGGTTTTTTTGCTCCCAAAGAAGAAAGGCCAATGGGTGTGAGAGAGCTCCTGGGTGCCAGGGAATCCATGACAAATTTGCCACAGTTGCAACATTGCAAATCTTAAGAGAGCGCCTGCAGTGTTCCAGGCACTAGGCTAGGGTCTGGGGATGCTCAGAACAAGGTAGAGTCCTGTCCCTGTGGGACTGGAGAGCCAGGAAGGTGGCCTCCACCGCCCCCTGGCACTCCCTCAAGCTTTTGGTATGGTGCCATCGTTGCTGATATCAGCCTAGGCTATGACAAGGCAAGACCTAGTCACCACTGGACTATTTGAAAACAGTGAAGAATGTATATACAAGAGCCAGCCTGGATTACTGTCCATTTGACTTCCATTGATAAAGCCTTTGCAAATGACAATCACTACCTGCCAGCCTTTCCATGGGGTCTACAGACTCCATTTGAGTCATTAGAATTCATCAAATATCCAGTCTTTCTTTAAGAATTCCACATGTAGAATTCACCACAGAATGATGACTTTAAGAGAGTTTAAAACAATCTGGGCCATTTACATTGAAATCTTAATTCTTCTACCTTCTTAAATCCAGTGCACGGGGCCTGCGAATTAAATTGACAAAAGATAGATTAATAGAAGAAAAGGCATACAATTTTTATTGATGTTAATATGTTAATACGTACAGGGGCTTCACAGAAAAGAAGTGAAAAACCCCATTTTAACAAAGGATGATAAATTGTGGAGTACAGACCAGACAAAGGAAAGAGAGTTTGGGCTTCTAGTAGTAATAAATTATGGGAGGGTGACTAGGAAATATATGGGGGAACTAATGGAAGATAAGGATGAATTTAGCAAGGTCTGTGTATGTAGATTCACCTCCGCCTTGACACCCCTTCTCCAGTGGTAAGAGTGTTCTCCCCTGGTACAAGGAGGGCAACTTTGTCATAGGAAATGTATATCCTACTTTTAGGCAGGTAGGGTAGGACAGAGAGCTCCTCCTGGGTCTGCTGTTTCTCAGTTGCCTCCAGCTCTAAATAATCCTTATTCCAAAGTGGGATATTTGGCGGAGGCATATTCTGGTCCCCTTCAGCCATTAAAATCCCTGTACCTGATGACTCAAGTTCAAAACCCTCCAAGCCATTACCCAGGTTATGAGAGTGACTCAGCCTCCCTCCTTCACTCCCAGACAGAACCAATCTTTGCAGTCATCCTTCAAGCCCTGGCTTTCTACCACAATGCACAATGTGCCTCCAACCGCCTCTCCCAGCTCAGCCTGTACCTGCCCTGTCTTGCGACCTATTGCATACACAATAACCACACAAATTTTTTCTTAGCTGTATAAGTTATAAGGTGATATCTCTGCTCCTATCCTCTTTTTCCCCTCCCCCCACCACAACTCACCTAACTTGCTTTATAATAGGTTCATTCTCCCCCTAAACACACTACAGGACTTGCTGCTGTCGGAGTATGTGCAAGCCCTACCTCATCCACTGACCTTATGGAAGTCATTTAAACTTGTTGAATCAGTTTCAACCTACAGATAGGAATGAGAATATCTACCTCATAGAGTTGATATAAGGAAAAGACCAGGTAATATTGCAAAGTGTTAATTGCAGTTATTTAGAATGCTTAGTTAATTTTGTATGTAGGGAATCTGTTTAAAATCTTAGATGTCTTTCTTTCGTGTCAATTAATTTCTTAAGGCCCTACTGTATCTCCAGTGCTGTTTGAAGTATTCTTTGTTCTATCAGCGAGGATTTAGAGCATTTACTATGTCTGAGAGAATGTGCTAGGTCAGGAGTCAGCAAACTATGCCAGCTATTTTTATACAGCTGAGAGCTAAGAGTGGCTTTTACACTTTTGTAGTGGATTGAATAGTGTCCCCCTAAAATTCATGTTCAACAGGGACTTCTGAATGCAAACTTTTTGGAAATAAGGTCTTTGCAGATGTAATTAATTAAGGATCTTGGTATAAAATCATCCTATGAGCCCTAAATCCAATGACTGGTATCCTTTTAAGAAGAGGAGAGGTCACAGGGACACAAGGAAGACCACATCAAAACAGAGGCAGAGATTAGGGGACTGCAGCTGTACTCTGAGAACATCCAGGGTTGCTGGGAGCCACAGAAAGGGCAAGGAAGCCTTCTTCTCTACAGCCTTCAAAGGGCGCTTGGCCCTGCTGACACCATTATTTCAGATTTGTAGACTCCCGAACTTAGAGAATAATGCCTGTTGTTTTAAGCCACCAACTGTAGCACTTTGTTATGGCCACCCTAGGAAACAAATACACATTTTGAATGGCTGAAAAAAAGCAAAAGAAAATAATCCATGATACATGAAAGTTAAATACAGTTAAAACTCCATTATCCATCAAGTATGATTAGAACACAGTCACACTCATTTGTTTAGAAGTTCTTTTGCGCTACAACAGCTGTAGTGAACAGTTAAGACAACAACCACATGGGCAACAAAATCTAAAATACGTACTGTCTGGCCCTTTTCTGTTGGTCAACCCCTGTGCTAGATGCTTGGGAATAAGATATAACCCCTGCCCTCATGCAGATTATATGATGGTGAGGAAAATAGATATTAAGCAATTGATTTAAAAATCAACTCATTGCAACAGTGATCTTTACAGTCATCAATGGAGTTGTAACTGAAGAATAAAACAAAAGCCATGAGAGATACACAGTATCCAATCAAATGGCAGCCTCAAATCTGTAAAAGAAGCCAATCCACGTAATTGTAATAAAAGTTCAAAATATTAGGAAAGAATCTGATGGAATGTCACCAAAGTATCTTTGGTGTTTAACAACCCTCCCAAACTTACTGGAGTACAACAACCATTGTCATCACATGTAAGGATTTTGAGAATTCAGAGAGAAAACAGGAAGGATGACTTGTCTCTGCTCCACAACCTCTGGAGCCTCTGCTAGAAAGATTCAAATGGTGAGGGGCTGGAATTTTCTGGAGGCTTCTTCATTCAAGGGCTCAGCATCTTGACTAGAATAATTCAAGGTTCATCTGGGACCTATTGACTGAAGCAACTACAAATGGCCTCTCCACGAACACTGGGCTTCCTCATAACATAGTGTTCTCTTTACATGGTGGGTCAGATCTCCAAGAGCAAGCGTTCTGGTGAACACAGTGGAGCCTGAAGGTCTTCTATGATTTAGCTTTGAAAGTCACAGAATGCCACTTCTGTCATATTGTTTCGGTTGAAGTGATCCCCAAGCCTGCTCAGTTCTATGTGGAAGGTATATAGACCTTGACTCTTGGCGGAAGATGTATCAGAGACTATGCGGCCATGTTTTTAAATGATCTGAGTCAGATGGGAAGACATCAAAATGATTTAGGAGAGCCAGAGAAATGCAACATTCCACCAAGCATTGAAGAAATTAGACTCAAGTGGGCATGTGCACTGCAGATTAAAACCAGACAGAAGAACTGGACGCTAAACACTTTAGTCGAACAGACTATGAATACAGCACCTTAGCAAGTTATGGGATCAGGGTATATAATGATTATTCACTGAGCCCCACCAATGACTTGGCAAGAGTCAAGCTTTCGTCTTGGCTAAATATCTCTCTGGTTGCAAGGCCACATAACTGTACTGAGATAGCAGCAACTTGCTTGGGAAAATCCATTTTTCCTTAGTGGGAAAGTGTCTTTTAACACTGGGAAGGTTTAGAATTCATGTTGTAAATCAAACCCATGGCATTCATACTTTAATGTTAAATTTGGGGATTATATGGTACTTAAAAGAATATGGCAAATGAAGTACTTAGTAGATTGGCCTTGCAATTCTGATTTAAGATGAGTAACTGAGGAATCGATTCCCCCTTCAAGTCTTTGCTCAGATTTCTGCTTCTCAGTGAGGCCTGACCGCTGGATTTAATACACCTGCACCCTCTCCACCCAAATGCTCATCCCCCAATCCTTCTTTCTTCTTTCCAAATCACTTAACCCCTCCTAACACACTACTTACTGTATACATTTATTATTTATTGTCTTTTCCTCTAACTGGAACATGAACTTCACGAAAGCAGGAAGTTTGTTTCATTCATAGAAGAGGCTCAAGCATCCAGCCCAAGGAACCGATAGTAGGTGTTCAACAAATATTTGTTGTAGAATTTGTTAAATACTAAGGTTTTCCAAACAGTTGTGAAACATTTGAGGGAACTTAAGATTTGTCATATTTATAAATTTATTCAAATTCTAAAAACTAAGCGCTTGGGAAGGTTTTATTTGTTATTCAGGTCATCGATGTACTTAAAAAGGAAATCGAACACACTGAATTTGTAAATGCAGCTCAAAATGTCCAAGGGAATATAATTAACTAATTTACAAAAAGCCTCTTATGGGTACGAAAATCTGCTAGCGTTATAACTAAAAAAGTAAGATTTATAAGTCGAAGTTAAGTGTTTAAGGAAACTAAGTTGGGTTTTTTTTTGGTTTTCTAACTCTAATAAATCAAATATTACTTTTTTAAACCCCAGAGTGTTGCAAAAGGTACTCTGTAGTCATTGCATATAAAATCCACCATCAGGAACACATACACATACCACACGTATTGTCTAATATCACAAAGGAAAATTTGAGAATGCCCCACCCTGGTTGAGGTGGTGTAGAACTGACCAAAGCAAGCTGGTCAAGCATGACTTGGGTCATGACTCATGTGAGGGTTAGATATGTTCCTACAGCCTCACTACTAGATCCTGGGGAAAGTCGGTCTCAGCTGTACACACTGGTATTTCATAAACTTTCATAAGCAACTAAAGGCAATGCATTTTCTCGAAATTTGTCTGTATGTCCAAGGGGTCCCTGCTCTCTCTCCTTCCAGATGAATGAACAGTTCACGACCTGCCACCTTGTAGCTGGCCTCAAACAGCAACTAGAAGTCCGGCAGACCCATGCTGGGCACAGGCTGTTGGCAAATTAAGCCTCAGGAGCCATTCCCACGGGGACAGGCTGTAGGCCTCACTATGTTCTCACACTATGTTCCCACAAGTTAGGACCTCTCTAAGATATTCCAACCAACACATAAATGCTAAGTACCTGGAATGCACCAGGACCCATTTCTGGCATCCATCAAGATAATCAACAAGCCACTAATTTCAGTGACGGAACCCCATCTCCAACAGTCACTATACTAAACTGGCTTCACCATAAGCCCCAGTCAGAAGAGCCCAGAAGGCTAAAGGTCCCCACCCAGCCCCACACAGCCTCCTGACTAACCTCACTCAGGCCCTGGGGAAATACCTCTCCACCCACCTTCCTTATGCCTTCAAACTGCAACTGTGCCCCAGTGTCAGCGAGTTCTGTGGATTGCAACCCTGCCAACACGAAGAACAGACCGTGCTGCAAAGTGCTGGGGGAACCTGAGAGGCAGAAGCCTCAGGTAAACCCACTGGATTGTCAAACACTTCCTCACCAACTGCACCAGTGCTGCAGATTCTCACATAACAGAGGATCGATCTTCTGTGTTCCAATTGGTGGTTCCGGAAGTACCAACAAATCAGCGTGGTTTTTCTAACTGTTGCACATGACACCTGAGGAACATTCTACTAAACAAGGCACATTGCTCTTAAATATACAAATGGGTATTTGTAGAAATGTAGGTACCACGATTCAATGATCCTGATTCTCGACACTAGCAACTGGATGGACATAGAATACTAGAATTGCCAAGAGTTTTACTTTTATAAAAACATAAGCAAGATGTCATTAAACATTCAAAAAAGAAATTTTAAATGTTGTCCTTAAATAATTTTGATTTTGAAACTTTCGGACACTTTAATTACAATTTGTAGTTTTGCCCTTTGCTTTTAGTAATTCTGCTTTTGGGGAGGAAATTGAAAATGTGAAAGATAATTTTAATTTTTCAACTTTAAGCATTACTTTCCATTAGATGTTATGATGAAAAACATTTAAAATATTAAAATTCTATCACATCCATAAAACACAAATTATGTGAAAATTATGAATATAACAAAATAGTGGTTTTGCTGAAACAAAGGCAAGAAAAAATAAATGTTACAGGATCAATGCATAATTTTATGAATTATGTACATCTTTGTGTTATCATGGATCCAAACATCTCCAGTGTATCAGCAGAACACTCTGACATGAGCGATCATAATGAAATTCAGTTGGCTTTGATATACTGCCAACTTTTAGTCATATAAAACCACAGCTTTATAAATTTGACTGTTAATGACGACATATTTGACAAGGATGAGGATAAAAAATTATTTAGCACTGTGTTAGTTATGGTCTATAACTTTTCAATACTTAGGTACATGGTTCTTGCACCTCCATGTGTACTCTTGTCCTGGCGTCTTCCAAATTTTAAGGGCACCTAAATGTCAGGCTCTGATGACAAAGCTGGTTGACCTTGTGCACTGGTAGTTGGCCTTGACTAAGCGTGAATTACTGATTAGAAATCAAGCTGTGCCTGAGACTTAACGTCAACAGAAGACATTCTATGCAGAAATTTTAAGAGGAAAAGGCAAACAGCTTATGTGGAAAAATTAGACTCTTGTGATCTGTTGGTGGGAATGTAAAAAGGTACAGCAGCTATGGAAAATAGTAAGTAGATCCCTTAAAAAAGTAAACATAGAATTACCACATGATCCAGCAATTCCACCTCTGAGTAGATACCCAGAAGAATTGTCAGAGGGTCTCAAACAGACATGTGTACACCCACAATCAGAGCAGCAACATTCACAGTAGTCAAAAGGTGAAAGCAACCCAAGAGTCCACGGATGGATGAATGGATAAACAAAATGTGGTATGTCCATACAACGGAATATTATTCAGCTTAAAAATGAAGTAAACTCTGACACATGCTACGACATGTATGAAAAACCTGAGGACTTTAAGCTAACTGAAACAGGCCAGTCACAAGATAAATACTGTATGATTTCCCTTATATGAGATACTTAGAGTTGTCAAATTCTTAGAGACAGAAAGTACAATCATGGTTCCGAGGGGCTAAGGGGAGGAGTAGATGGGAGCTGCTTAATGGGACAGAGTTTCAGTTTTGCAAAATGAAGAGCTGTATTGCTAGGTTGCACAATGTGAACATATTTATACAACCACTGAACTGTACCCTTGAAAGTGGTTAACATGGTAAATTCCATGTTCTGTATATTTTACCACAATTTTTTCAAAAGTAAAAGGCAGACATCCTAATACAAAGATTGGGGGAATGCATCTCTGAATGAGGAACTTTTAAACTATGAGATGAAAGCTCAGTAAGCATGACCTAGGGGAACTGAAAGAGGCCAGAACATTGTGGCTGGAGTGGAGGGGATGCAGGTGCAGGGGCCAGAGGCAGCCAGGTGAGAGTCTGAGGCCTGGTGAACATATGAAGGAGTTGGGGTTTTATCCTAAAAGCAATGATAGGAGAAAGAACATGGGCCTGTAAGGTGTGGTGTCAGTCAGCAAACAAGTCAATATGTAATATTGAAAACATGCTAATGATGTAGCAGGGAGTCTAAATATGGAGAAGTCCCAGGAGGGGAATGGGCCTGTGTGGGGAACACAGCAGGATGTCAGGTAACAGGACTTGATGCTTCACCAAATGACCAGGGCTCAGGGGTCCCAAGCTTTGGTACCTCTGGCCCTTTGTGCTGGACTCAGCCTGCCGTGCAGGTCCACACTCCGGGAGGGGAAAAGTTCCCCTGCAGTGTCCATAACAGGAATTAATGCTGCCTCCCAAGCTCCCCTTCCAGTCCCGCTCTCCCTCCTACACTGTCCCCCAACCCCATGGGTCTGCTCTGACCCACCAGCTCTCATCTTTACCTGCCGTGGGCCCAGGTTTCGGCCCCACTACTCACCACTGAGGACATGGAATTGGTGGCTCTATCTCTCTACTCTCCTTCAGGAGAAGGTTTTGTTTCTCCCTCCAGGACTCCAACCACGGGGAGCCTACCTTATTCCTGGACACACTGGACAGCCACCGACTAGCTCTGTGAACTTGGCAAGCCCTTTAGCCTCACAGAGACCCAGAGTCCCTGCACACAGTGTGAGGACGATAAAGCCAGTCCTCTTACAGCTCCTGGGCTGTTTGGAGGACACATTGGATGTCCTGTGTTGAAACCCCTTATAAATCATAGAGCTGAATGATGAAGAGGACTTCTAAGAATATAAGCTGGGCCTGAACAGACCCAAGGATCCGCCTCGGTAAACTGTTGTGAGCGCCAGGGAAGTGTACACTTAAGCAGTCCACCCAGCACCTGTACACGGTGGGCATGTTAATGCCAAGGGTGACAGGCAACGTGCTGGTGGAGATCGCAGCTCATCTAACCACAGCAATGACTATTGCTGTTCCCCTCATCCATTCCCAAAGCCTCCCACTCACCCATGACTGAGCTCCACTTTATAGTACATCAAGGGTGTTAGGCTGATCTTTGAAAAATAGATTGTTTTGCTCCCATTTATCACCAAATGAAATCAAATACACTCCCTCTTGGGTTTTACGGCAATTCCGGCTTTGCTGGTGTTCAGGGCAGGATCTGCAATGTGTGAGGAGCACCTGGAGCCGGCTCACCCCTGTGCAACTGAGGCATCTTCTCCTTCCCCACCCTGCAAAAGGGGTACACTTGCCATGTACTAACACAGCCCTCTGCTCCATGTGACAGCACGTGTGGGTGCAAGGGGAGGTGTACCCGCCAGAGAGGGTGGGTGCTAGAAAGAAGAGGAGGCACTTGTCAATTTCTCCAAGCCTCTCAGAGCCTGAGAAACAGATCATTCAACTTCATATCCATTTCAATGATGCCAGCTCAAATAACACACATTTTCCCCACATTTTCTGTGATGAGAACAGGAAAGTAACAAGTAAATCGTTTAGATTTTCAAACAAATCCTGTTGGCCTGAGGACTGCCACACCAGCCTCTCCTGAGTCCGTTCTCGTTTCTCTGTGTTGCTAATTATTATCATAGCTGTCATTAACAATAACTTGCACTTATTGAGCCATTACTACACGACAGGCATTGTTAAGAGTTTATGTTTGCAACTCATTTGGTCTCCCGATAACCTGATGGGGTGTATATTAGCATCTCTATTTTACAGATAAGGAAACTGGGGCTCAGAGAAGTTGTTTGTTGCCCAAGTGCACATACATGAGAAGGGGCAGAGCTAGGACTTAAACTTAGGTCATACGTTCTCATGTCCTAGGACTGCCACAAGCTGGGAGAAACTCATTCTCTCTCACAGCTCAGGAAGCAGGAAATCTGAAATCACGATGTTGGCACCGTTGGTGCCTTGAGGCAGCCTGAGGAAACTCTGTTCCGTGCCTCTCCTACCTTCTGGTGCCTTCTGGAAATATAGGCATTCGTTGGCTTATAGACACATCACTACAACCTCAGTCTCCAGCCTCAGGCTTCACAGAGCTTTCTCCTCTCTGCGTGTCTCCCTGTCTCTTCCTATAGGGATCCCAGTGTTTGGACGGAGGGCCCACCCTAAGCCAGTATAAACTCATTTTTCTTTAATTGTGGTTACAATACACAATTTGGTTAAATTATACAATGTGGTTAAATTTTAACTGTGGTTAAAATAATAAAATTTGTCATTTAACATTTTAAATATACAATTCAATGTCATTCATTATATTTACAATGCTGTGTAACCATTTTATATTCCCACCAGCAATACACAAAGTTTCCAAATTTTCCATATCCTGGTCAACCCTCGCTATTTTCCAGGGTTTTTAAATTTTATTTATTTATATGACTGCATTTTAACTTAGCTGATCACATCTGCCAAGATTCTATTTCCAAACGTCATATTCTGAGGTTCTGAGTAGATGCAAGTTTGAAGAGACACTACTTAACCCAGTACACCTGTGACCATGACCCATAAACTATTACCTGGATAACATTTAGTCCTGACAGCCCACCAGTGAGCTAAGTAGTCTCATCCCCGTTTTACAGATGAACTAATCAAAGCCCTGAGCAGTGAGATAATTTGCTCGGGATCATATATGTAAAACAGCTGGCTTTAAAGCAGTCTCTTACCTAACACCACATTCTAACCTCCTCATATTCTGCATGAAAACTGCAGCAATCCTCCATTGGTCAAATAAAACCTTCTCACTAATGCTTTCACTGAACCCTCCCTGGGGTGGTTTAGGAACACCTACTGTGTGCTTTCCTAATAACCTCTGTACATTTGGTATCATTGCACATAGCATATATCAATGTAATTTTATTTTATTTGCTTGCCTGTTCCTCTAGATTAGGAGCAATTTGCCTCATGATTATTATTATTATATGATGACTCAACATTGAAAAGGTAGGAGATCTGGAGACCTTTCAAGTACACTGAATAGTGTTTCCTGGAGTTCTTTTCAATTTTTATTTAAAGGTATCACTAACTGACATCTGCCCAAGAGAACTCTAGGGACCTTATCTAAGTTATAAATCAATTTTTTTGTGCATCCCAGCATCATACCTAGGATTAAGGATTTGCTTCATGATCTTTAGCCTTCTATACATGTATTTGTCAATCGACGGCTGTGTGACATCATTCCTCTGAATCTGCACCTTTGTAACATGCTCCGAATGGTGTTTAATCCTCTAGATTATGAGATCTGTCCTACACCTAAATGAAATTTTCAAAAAAGAGTGTTTTCATGGGGAAAAGACAGCCTCTTCAACAACTGGTGCTGGGAAAACTAGACAACTACACGTAAGAGAATGAAACTGGATTATTGTTTAACTCCATACACAAAAGTAAACTCGAAATAGATCAAAGACCTGAATGTAAGTCATGAGACCATAAAACTCTTAGGAGAAAACTAGGCAAAAATCTCTTGAATATAAACATGGGCAAATTTTTCCTGAACCCATCTCCTTGGGCAAGGGAAACAAAAGCAAAAATGAACAAGTGGGACTACATCAAACTAAAAATCTTCTGAACAGCAAAGGACACCATCAGCAGAACAAAAAGGCATCCTACAGTATGGGAGACTATATTGTAAATGACATATCCAATAAGGGGTTAACATCCAAAATATATAAAGAACTCACACACCTCAACACCCAAAAAACAAATAACTTGATTAAAAAACAGCAGAGAATCTGAACAGACACTTCTCCAAAGAAGCAATACAGATGACCAACAGGCACATGAAAAGATGCTCTACTGCTAATCATCAGGGAAATGCAAATTAAAACCACAATGAGATGTCACCTCACACCAATTAGGATGGCCAACATTCAAAAGACAAGGAAAAACAAATGCTGACGAGGATGCGGAGAAAAGGGAACTCTCCTACACTGCTGGTGAGAATGTAAATTGGTTCCACCACTGTGGAAAGCAATATGGAGGGTCCTCAAAAAATTAAAAATAGAAATACCATTTGACCTAGGAGTTCCACTCCCAGGAATTTACCCAAAGAAAACAACATCCCTGATTTGAAAAGTAATATGCGTCCTTATGTTTACTGCAGCACTATTTACAATAGCCAAGATATGGAAGCAACCTAAGTGTCCATCAGTAGATGAATGGATAAAGATGTGATACATAGACACAATGGAATATTATTCAGCCATTAAAAGAAAAGAAACCCTACCATTTGCAACAACATGGATGGATCTAGAGGGTATTATGCTCAGTGAAATAAGCCAGGTGGAGTAAGACAAGTACCAAATGATTTCACTCATTTGTGGAGTATAAAAACAAAGCAAAACTGAAGGAACAAAATAGCAGATGACTCACAGACACAGAGAAGGGACTAGTGGTTACCAAAGGGGAGGGGTTGGGTAGGATGGGTGGGAAGGGAGAAGGGGATTAAGGGGCCCTGTAATTCTCAATCACAATATAGGCTGGTCACAGGGAAGGCAGTACAACAAGGAGAATACAATTAATGACTATGTAACATCTTACTATGTTGATAGACAACGACCGCAGTGGAGAGGGTGAGGACTTGATAATATAGTGAATGTTGAAACCACTGCGTTGTTTATATGCAACCATCATAGGATTGTATGTCAATGATTATTTAATTCAAAACAAAAAAGGGTGTTTTCTCAGAAGCACCCTCCTCCTTGTTAAGACCTTAAAGAGGATGCAATGGTGAAAACTTTAATTTCTGAGATCTGAAAAAATGAATGTGCCTCTTTGTCATATAGCATACTAGGCATTGCCTCAAACATACTTACTAGTGATATAATAAATAGTATCTCCCTTCTCTGCCTCCTTTATTAGCTAACATACAGCTTAAACTCCTATTAACTTCCTTGACGTACTTCACCTTTATTATGATTCTAAGAACCAAATCCCCCAGCAAAGTTGAGGCAAGTCCCAAAGGCCTTCACCAGCCCCTGAATAATAAAAGGGTATGGACATGGATGTGTGGAGAATGAACTCAGAATATTAATAACAGAACCATCATGATACCAAGCAGAATGATGAGTTACTGGGCACAATTATAAATGAGCTCTATTTCTAGCATTGGTATAGTACTGATTTATAAACTGAAGCAAGGCAATTTTGATCACATCACTCAAAACCCTTCAGGAATCCTCCCTCACTTAAAGGAGACAAATCCAAAATCTCAAGTGTGGCTCCACTCGCTGCTCGCCATTCCATGATGCAGTTCAGTCTTACAATGCCCTAAACACCACATGAAATCCCACGCCTGTAACGTCCACTTTGATCAACTGGTAACCTCCTGTGTAGCCTTCAAGGCCTAGGTCAGAATCACCATCCCCCTGGGAACGTTAACCACATACTTCTCCCTTTCTGCATAAAGTTACCTACCCTGTGCTCTCTCCCTATTTCTATCTGAAATTTCATCACATTCTATAATTGCTTTCTTGAGAATATGAGGGCAGGAATCCTGCTTTTTTCATTTCAGGGTTTCCAGTGCTGGACTCATGGTAGCTGCTTGATAAATGTTTGTCAACTTATGAACTATTAATTTGAATGCCTCCCCCTATTTTCTAGAGTTCATTTTTGTCTACCTGGAAGTTATCTTTAAATACAGCTCAGGGAACTTGCCAGTTTGTAAGCCAATTTTTTTTTTTTTTACATTCTCAAATCTTTTCAAATCTCATAGAAATACCAGGTAACCTAGAGGTAGTAACTTCCATTTAATCCCCTTCAAGGGATGATGTGACAGTGTCCCTGGGCTTTCACATTTATCTCTTCAACCTATCTTGCTACCCAACCATTTACCTGTCATTCTCTGCAGACCCACCTTTGTCCTTGGAGTTTGCTCTCGAGCAGCTTAAAGGAGACCATTCTTCAGAGAGAAACATAAATAAGACCAAAACAATTCAAAGACCCAGATGTTCTCAGTGAAAAATATTGATCCACTCTCCAAACTGTAGCTAAATAATCTCCAGAAAATGGACACAGTCACCATGGGGACATGGCAGTGACAGAGGGGAGGTGATGGCACAATTCCAGACTCAAGGAATGGCCAGAGCCCTTTGGGCATTTTAAGTATTTGTGCTGATATGTTTGTCTGGAGGATAAAGACTGTCTTAGATCTTTCTAGATCTTTCTGTGTCTCTCCGGATCAGCAGCAGATTGTCATGGGAACTAAAATGTAGTACTTACTAAAGACTTGCTGTTAAAATGGAAGTAGTGAGTCTCTAAACTAGGCTTTTTGGGGTGAGAGAAAAAGCAAGAATGAAAAGAGCAAATGGTATGAAAGAAAAAACTACCCAAAACTGAATAGCAGACAGCAGAAAACACAGACATATTTTAAATGTTTTTGGGAGCAGTGGCATGTACACAAAGCTACAAATTAGCCTCTGAATTGACTGTTTCTGGCAATTTGATTGCGATATGAATGTTAAATTTTTTCTTAAGTAGAGACCAATACCTTGATGGGGGATGGAGAGGGCAGGCAGCGTCTGTGGACTTGTGCACAGTAATGGGGGACAGCTGGGCCTCCGACCTGGATGAAGGGAAAAGGACGGATGGGAGCCAGAAGGGACAGGTATTTGGACCGTAATGAGCACATCATTTCTGACTTCGGAGTGACCAAGTGATTTTCTTTTAAAATGGATTCTTTCTATGAGAGGAGGGGAAAATCCGATCCAGCTAGTTTGCCCACATGGTTGGATCAACATCTGAACCAGGACCGAACTGACTCCAAGTGACATTAGTCAGAGGATCTCAACCACCAGGACAACTCCCCTTGGAATCAATGCGGCGGTTCAAAACCCTGAGGTTTGAGAACCACTACAGGAACATTTCCCTCAAAATATCCCGAAGTGAAGCGCCGTTCCAGTAGACTCTTACTTTTAGGAATCCTTTCAAAGAGACCCAAAAGTCCTTTGATGTCTCGTGGACCCCTGAGCCGCGAGAAACGGAACCACATAGGACCCGGGTGTGAAAAACCAGGATGGCAACTCCCTGCACACGTCTGTGTGACCTTGGGCAGATCTCCCCGCTCTGCAAAAATGAGTGAGTAAATAAATAAGTGAACAGAAGAAAAAAGCAGGACCTAGCAGGAGAAAGAACAAATTAACAATTGTCAAGCACCTCAGAAATGTAAAGTGCGATTTAAATGCAAAATAAACTGCAGGTAACAGGTTCACTCTGGCTTCAGGGAGAAGGACTGCCAAGTGCAGGGGCCATTAAGAGTCACAGGCTATAAAATAAGCTGTAAAGTGGGCTTTGTTCCGCTTTGCCCTGCAGAATTGTATAACCTTGCCTGAAATTCGCTATTCATCCCTGTTCAGGAATGATCAGACAAACACAGTTCACCCATGACCAGAAAAGTCCTGGTAACTCAAAAAGAGAATTCAGCCTGCCCTTCAGAGTCTTGCTGTCCGCTGTTCCCTGAGCACCACCCACCCCCAGGTTCCAGGGGCTCCTTGTGTGTGACATCATTCCAAGTAGGCAGCCCAGGGAAGCAGGCATCCCTTTCAGTGGGAGAATCTAAAAATTAGTCCAGTTAAGTGACTTGCCCAATATCAAACAGTCACGGGCAGAGGAAGGAAATGTAGGTCTGGCCCCATTCAACTGCCTTTCTGCAACAGTGACAACCTTGCATCCCTGCTCCTAGTCCTGTCCCCACTAACCCACCCAGAATGGCAGTGCAGCATATGGTGGCTGCATATTGGAGTGCTCGAGGCAAACTCCTGCCAAAAGAGCAAGACAGAGTCCACCTCATTTATTTCCATATTTCCTTCTGGCACTAGTTTTTTTTTTCCTGTAGTTCTGTTGACTAGAATTTAGGGAAGAGGAGGTGGGGGAGTAGATTAATATTTTGTGTTCTAGAATATCACCCTTCATTTCTAATCCTGTGGAGAGTGTATTGAAAATGGAAAAGATATATTTGTGAAGTCAGTTGAAATGTTAACAGGTCAAGGATGAGTTCCTCCAATCAACTGGATGGAAAGGAAGAGTCCCAGGTAATTTTCAAACTAGTGATAAAATTCAAAATGGGTCAGATGTGTCCTTCAGACTGCTCCTGGGGACTTCTGAGGGCTTCTTGACTCTATAATCCAAAAGCTGGGATGGATTAGAACTTCAAAAATTCTCTCCTTGCACAGGACTGCAGCTGGTGTATCTTCCCAAGCATGTGCCCCTTAATGAGCTGATGAGAGATAGCTCCTTCCCTCCCAACGCAGGGCAGGGTTAGGAGTCTGGAGGAGGCATCTGCAGGAGCCAGGCTTGTATTAAGACCTCAATGTCAAGTATTTTTAAGAGATGGAGGAGGTATCCGTGGGAGTTACTTGGAAAATACAGTCATTTGTTGGTTACCTGGAAAGGAAATAATATAAAAGGATTAGGTGACCTAAAACCAGCTGGGCCAGGTGAGGGCAGATGGCAGGGGGATTGCAGCCCTTGGGGAGGGCAATGAAAACCTCAGCAGGAGGAAGACAAAACCAAAAGGTGGGAGGGGATAGTCTGGTGCCGAGTGGCTTAGCAGGGCACAGAAGGACAAGCTGAATCCCCAATGGCAATCTGAAACGCAACAGCTGCTACAGGGACCAGGAAAAAAACAACTTCAGACTACCTGACTGATAGAGCAGGATCTCCAATAATGGGCTACAAGAGGATTATGGAAACTCCTCTGCCATTATCAAAAGAGTTAATAACAGAAGGGAAAGCAACACTATCACGATAAAAACCCTCATGTATGCATATGCACCCTGTGCCAGACTTCCCTTCAGTTACCCATGTCCTTCATTTAACCTCAAAAAAGCCTTTCTAGATGGATATTCTTGTATCCATTATACAGATAAGTAAACTGGTATTTGGAGTAGAAGCTGACTTTCCAAAAACACCATGTCATCTGAAATAGGGGCCAGTCAGTGAAGCATGGGAAAAAGGAGGGAAGCAGTGTGAAAGTGTGGGAAAGGGTGCACACACCGTGACCGAACCTCTGTGATGACAGAAGGGGGCAGGGAGGTAGGAGCAAGGGCAGAAAGACAGAAGGAGTAAAGGAGTTGTCCTCAGGGATGGCTTCCAGAGCTCAGCTAAGCCACCCAAGCACTCTGACCCAACAGTTGTGGCTCTCATCTGGGGAAAAGTGCCATGAGGTGAGCTCGCCCTGAAATGAAGCTTCGTGGTTCTACAGATCCATACGCATGTGCCAGCCCAGAGCAAGAGAGGCTTATTGTCAAATGACTGGCTGGGCTAAAGGTAACTCCAGAGAAGGGAGGAAGTAGTACAAGGGCCAATGAGAAAAGGCAAAAAAAAGGAAGCCAGACTGTTTTTATTATTATTATTTGATAAAGTTTCATCATTTTTCTTTACAAATTGCCTTTCAGAGCTTAATAATGAGAAGGGGGGGATTAAAGATGGCAGCGTAAGAGGTGAGACACAGGCTTACACCTAAAACTGCATATAATACGAAAATATAATTAATACAACTACTCCTGAAAGAGCAACAGGAAAGAGGACTGCACCAGACAGCATACACCTGGAGAAGAGAACAGACCTCACGGAACAGGGTAACATACCAAAGCTGTGGCCCGGTGGGACCCAACACCTTCCCCCACCCCAGCTCACCGATGTGAGAAAGAGAAACAGAGCAGGAAGGGAGTGGAGGCCTAGGACTGCTGAATACCTAAGTCCGGAGATCTGCTCTGGGAGCAGAAATATACATTTCATGGTGCTTGCATGATACTCTCATGATTACAGGGATAGAAAGCTAAGACAGGCAGAATTCCTGGAGAGACTGAGATTTCAGCTGCTTGTGGAAACCAGGGATCTATATCCAGCTGCTCTGGGACAAAAGAAAGGCGGGCAGTCTGAGAGACTTCCTAACAAGGAAGCCCTTAGCAAGAGGGCTGCAAAAGGGGCAAGGATTGCACAGAGCTTACTGCTCAGGAGAGAGGACAGGTAGACAAAATTGTCCAGGTGCACTCTGCCCAGCAGGTTGGGAGCTTTGCCATATAGACTGTCATATTTAAGGAGGAAAAAGAAATCTTCCTCCTTGGACGATCTTCAGGTGCTCCACCTCCCTGGCTGGCTACACAACTCCAAGGACCCACTTCGTGATAAGCAGCCTACTGCGTCTTTCTCCTGGCCAGCCCCCCCAGGCTCACAAACCGGAAAACCCTACCCTGGTGTTAGGCCAGCCAGAGCAAAGCTCTGTCTACAGCAACTACAAATGCAAAGCATAGAGGCTTATACCTGTGTGCTTGGCCCACTGGTTCAGGCAGTGGAGACAGGTATAGCAGCCGGGAAGCAGAAATGACTACCCGCACGCATGACTAACAATCCCCTGCGACACCGGACATTGTTTCAGGAGCTGAGCAGCTCCAGAGAGTAGAGGTTCTGGGCACTAAAGGGTGCCATATACAAATATGAAATGTCAAAGGAACCTGGTTCAGAGTAAAATTATTAACACAGCTCCTGAAAAACATTTAAATGACATCGACCTCATGACTCTTCCTGAAAAGGAGTTCAAAATAAAAATCATTAACATGTTCATGGAGGTACAGAAAGATATTCAAGAACTCAGGAATGAATTCCGGTCGAAGATCCAATCATTGAAGAGCACAATGGAGGATATTAAAAGCAGATTGGATATAGTGGAGGAGACAATAAATGAAATAGAAACTAGAGAAGAGGAGTAATACAAAGAAGCTGAGGCACAGAGAGAAAAAAGGATCTCTAAGAATGAAAGAATATTGAGAGAACTGTGTGACCAATCCAAATGGAACAATATTCGCATTATAGGGGTACCAGAAGAAGAAGAGAGAGAAAAAGGGATAGAAAGTGTCGTTGAGGAGGTAACTGCTGAAAATTTCCCCAATATGGGGAAGGAGATAGTCTCTCAGGCCATGTAGATGCACAGATCTCCCAACACAAGGGACCCAAGGAAGACAACATCAAGACATACAGTAATTAAAATGGCAAAGATCAAGGATAAGGACGGATTATTAAAAGCAGCCAGAGAGAGAAATAAGATCACATACAAAGGAAAGCCCATCAGGCTATCATCAGACTTTTCAACAGAAACCTTACAGGCCAGAAGAGAGTGGCATGATGTATTGAATGCAATGAAGCAGAAGGGTCTTGAACCAAGAATCCTTATCCAGCAAGATTATCATTTAAACTTGAAGGAGGGATTAAACAATTTCCAGATAAGCAAAAGCTGAGAGAATTTACCTCCCACAAACTGTCTCTACAGTGTATTTTGGAGGGAGTGCTATAGGTGGAAGTACTCCTAAGGTTTAATAGCTGCCACCAGAGGTAATAAAAGCACAGTAAAGAAAGTAGAACAGCTAATTACTAAGCAAATGCAAAATCAAATTAACTATTCCCAAAGTCAATCAAGGGATAGACAAAGAGTACAGAATATAATACCTAATATATAAAGAATGGAGGAGGAAGAAAAAAAAAGAACACTTAGATTGTGTTTGTAATAGCATATTAAACTGAGTTAAGTTAGACTATTAGATAATAAGGAAGTTAACCTTGAACCTTTGATAACCATGAATCTAAAGCCTGCAATGCCAATAAGTACATACCTATCGATAATCACCCTAAATTTAAATGGACTGAATGCACCAATCAAAAGACATAGAGTCACTGAATGGATAAAAAAACAAGACCCATCTATATGATGCCTACAAGAGACTCACTTTAAACCCAAAGACATACACAGACAAAAAGTGAAGGGATGGAAGAAGATATTTCATGCAACTAATAGGGAGAAAAAAGCAGGAGTTGCAGTACTTCTATCAGACAAAATAGACTTCAAAACAAAGAAAGTCACAAGAAACAAAGAAGGACATTACATAATGATAAAAGGGTCCATCCAACAAGAAGATATAACCATTATAAATATCTATGCGCCCAACAGAGAAGCACCTACATATGTGAAACAAATACTAACAGAATTAAAGGGGGAAATGCAATGCAGTGCATTAATTCTAGGACACTTCAACACTCCACTCACTCCAAAGGACAGATCAACCAGACAGAAAATAAGTAAGGAGGCAGAGGCACTGAACAACACAATAGAACACATGGACCTAACAGACATCTACAGAACTCTACACCCCAAAGCAGCAGAATACACATTCTTCTCAAGTGCACATGAACATTTTAAACAATAGATCATATACTAGGCCACAAAAAGAGCCTCAGTAAATTAAAAAAGATTGAAATTGTACCAACCACTTTCTCAGACCACAAAGGTATGAAACTAGACATAAATTACGCAAAGAAAATGAAAAATCCCACAAATACATGGAGGCTTCACAACATGCTCATAAATAACCAATGGCTCAATGACCAAATAAAAACAGAGATCAAGCAATATATCGAGACAAATGACAACAATAATTCAACACTGCAAAATCTGTGGGATGCCGTGAAGGCCGTGCTAAGAGGAAATTATACTGCAATACAGGCCTACCTCAGGAAAGAAGAACAATTCCATATGAACAGCCTAAAGTCACAATTAATGAAACTAGAAAAAGAAGAACAAATGAGGCCCAAAGTCAGTAGAAGGAGGGACATAATAAAGATGAGAGCAGAAATAAAAAAAATCGAGAAGAATAAAACAATAGAAAGAATCGATGAAAGCAAGAGCTGGTTCTTTGAGAAAATAAACAAAATAGATAAACTCCTAGCCAGATCTATCAAGGAAAAAAGAGAGTCTACTCACATAAACAGAATTAGAAATGAGAAAGGAAAAATCACTACAGACACCACAGAAATACAAAGAATTAAGAGAGAATACTATGAAAAATTATATGCTAACAAACTGGATAACCTAAAAGAAATGGACAACTTTCTAGAAAAATACAACCTTCCAAGGCTGACACAGAAAGAAACAGAAAATCTCAACAGACCAATTACCAGCAACGAAATTGAACTGGTAATCAAAACCAACCTAAGAACAAAATGCCTGGAGCAGATGGCTTCACTGCTGAATTTTATCAAACATTTAGTGAAAACCTAATACCCATCCTCCTTAAAGTTTTCCAAAGAGCAGAAGTAGAGGGAATACTTCCAAACTCATTCTATGAGGCCAGCATCACTCTAATACCAAAACCTGGCAAAGACACCACAAAAAAAGAAAATTACAGAACAATATCCCTGATGAACACAGATGCAAAAATACTCAACAAAATGTGAGCAAACCGAATTCAAAAATACATCAAAAAGATCATCTATCATGATCAAGTAGGATTTATTCCAGGGATGCAAGGATGGTACAACATTCGAAAATCCATCAACATCATCCACCACATCAACAAAAAGAAGGACAAAAACCACATGATAATTTCCATAGATGCTGAAAAAGCATTTGACAAAATTCAACATCCATTCATGATAAAAAATCTCCACAAAATGGGCATAGAGGGCAAGTACCTCAACATAACAAAGTCCATATATGACAAACCCACAGCCAACATCATACTTAACAGCGAGAAGCTAAAAGCTTTTCCTTTAAGATCAGGAACAAGATAAGGATGCCCACTCTCCCCACTTCTATTTAACATAGTACTGGGGGTCCGAGCCACAGCAATCAGACAACACAGAGAAATAAAGGGCATCCAGATTGGCAGGGAAGAAGCTAAAGTGTCCCTGTTTGCAGATGACATGATATTGTACATAAAAAACCCTAAAGAATCCACTCCAAAACTCCTAGATCTAATATCTGAATTCAGCAAAGTTGCAGGATACAAAATTAATACCCAGAAATCTGTGGCATTCCTATACACCAACGCTGAACTAGCAGAAAGAGAAATCAGGAAAACAATTCCACTCATAATTGCATCAAAAAAATAAAATCCCTAGGAATAAACCTAACCAAGGAAGTGAAACACCTATACTCTGAACACTACAAGACACTCATGAGAGAAATTAAAGAAGATACCAATAAATGGAAACACATCCCGTGCTCATGGATAGGAAGAATTAATATTGTCAAAATCACCATCCTGCCTAAAGCAATCTACAGATTCAATGCAATTCCTATCAAAATACCAACAGCATTCTTTATTGAACTAGAGAAAATCGTTCTAAAATTCATATGGAACCACAAAAGACCCCAAATAGCCAAAGAAATCCTGAGAAGGAAGAATAAAGCTGGGGGGATTATGTTCCCCAACTTCAAGCTGTACTACAAAGCCACAGTAATCAAAACAATTTGGTACTGGCACAAGAACCGACCCATAGACCAATGGAACAGACTAGAGAGCCCTGATAAAAACCCAACCATATATGGTCATTTAATGTATGATAAAGGAGCCATGGACATTCAATGGGGAAATGACAGCCTCTTCAACAGCTGGTGTTGGCAAACTGGACAGCTACATGCAAGAGAATGAAACTGGATTATTGTTTAACCCTATACACAAAAGTAAACTCGAAATGGATCAAGGACCTGAATGTAAGTCATGAAACCATAAAACTCTTAGAAGACAACATAGGCAAAAATCTCCTGAATATAAGCGTGAGCAACTTCTTCCTGAACACAACTCCTTGAACAAGGGAAACAAAAGCAAAAATAAACTCATGGGACTGCAACAACCTAAAAACTTTCTGTACAGCAAAGGACACCATCAACAGAACAAAAAGGCATCCTACAGTCTGGGAGAATATATTTGTAATTGACATATCTGACAAGGGGTTAACATCCAAAATATATAAAGAACTTACACACCTCAACACCCAAAAAGCAAATCACCTGATTAAAAAATGGGCAGAGGATATGAAGAGACAGTTCTCCAAAGAAGAAATTCAGATGGCCAACAGACACATGAAAAGATGCTCCACATCACTAATCATCAGGGAAATACAAATTAAAACCACAATGAGATTATCACCTCACACCAGTAAGGATGGCCACCATCCAAAAGACTAAGAACAAATGCTGGCGAGGATGCATAGAAAGGGGAACTCTCCTACATTGCTGGTGGGAATGTAAGCTAGTTCAACAATTGTGGAAAGCAACATGGAGGGTCCTCAAAAAACTAAAAATAGAAATACCATTTGACCCGGGAATCCCACTCCTTGGAATTTACCCAAAGAATACAACTTCTCAGATTCAAAAAGACATATGCACCCCCATGTTTATCACAGCACTTTTTACAATAGCCAAGATATGGAAGCAACCTAAGTGTCCATCAGTAGATGAATGGATAAAGAAGAGGTGGTACATATACTATTTAGCCATAAGAAAGAAACAAATCCTATCATTTGCAAAGGATATGTTCAGTGAAATAAGCCAGGTGGAGAAAGACACGTGCCAAATGATTTCCCTCATTTGTGAAATATAACAATGAAGCAAAACTGAAGGAACAAAATAGCAGTGACTCAGAGACTCCAAGAAGGAACTAGTGGTTACCAAAGGGGAGGGGTGTGGGACGGTGGGTGGGGGGGGAGGGAGAAGGGAATTGAGGAGTATTATGTTTAGTACACATGGTGTGGGGGGTCAAGGGGAAAACAGTGTAGCACAGAGAAGGCAAATAGTGAATCTGTGGCATCTTACTACACTGATGGACAGTGACTGCATTGGGGTATGGGTGGGGACTTGATGACATGGGTGAATGTAATGACTGCATTGTTTTTTTATGTGATACCTTCATAAGAGCGTATTTTATATCAATAATACCTTAAGGAAAAATAATATTAATAATGATGAGAAGGGGACCCAAGACCCAGCCCTCAATGTAAACTCCCATGCAGCGACACTATGGTGCTGCTGCCTGGTACCACTCCAGGAGGGACTCGGAGAGTGAGGCACCACAATACCTGCCCCCAGAGCCAACTATCGCTCTGTCAAAGGTCCCAGAGCTAGATTTTAGAGCTGTACATTTGGGATTCAGTATTTCCACTTATTAGCTCTGTGATCCAGAGCAGCTAATGTTATTTCTATAAAGATCAACTTGATTATCTGTAGAGCCGGAATGTATTAGTCATCCATTGCTGTGTAACAAATTACCCAAAATGGAGTGGCTTAAAACAGCAGCATTTCTCTGGGTCAGAAATTTGAGAGCTGGGCAGTTCTGGCTCAGGGTTGTCCGTGGGGTTGCAGACACATGCTGGCCAGGGTTACAGTCCTCTTAAGGCTTGACTGAGACTAGAGGTTTAAGTGTCCACCTTTAACATGGCTTGCCCAGGCTGTTGGTGGGAGGCTCAGTTCCTCTACGCATAGGGCGCTTCATAAGCCTGTTTGAGTGTCCTCACAACATGGCCACTGGCTTCCCTCACAGTGAGTGATCCAAGAGAGAGACAGCCACACAAAAGCTATGACCTTTTCCTGACACTGCCCCAGAAGTCACATGGCATAACTTCCACAACATTCCATTGTTGGAAGAGAACCAGTAAGCCTTACCAGCACTAAGGAGGAGGTAATCAGGCACCGTCTTTTGAAGGGAAGAGTGACAAGGAATTTGCAAAAATATTTTAAAACTATGACAGAGGAAATGCCTTCTTTCATGCTAAATGTGTTTACTGTATACATACTGTATGGCAATGTCATATTAAGACTAAAGTTACTGCAAAGGATAAGAATGATTCCTGTCCTCAGAGACCTTATAGGTCACTTAAGGAATACACATCATACAAGGTGAAACTACCTCACCCTCATTGGGATGGCTATTATCAAAAAAAAAAAAACAGAAAATAGCAAGTATTGGTAAGGATGTGGAGAAATTAGAAACATGCCTTTCTGGGAATATAAAATAATGCAACTGGTATGGAAAACAGTATGGAGATTCCTCAAAAAAATTAAACAAAGCAATTTCCATATGATCCAGCAATACCACTTCTGGATCTATATCCAAAAGAATTGAAAGCAGGGTCTCAAAGAGGCATTTTTGCACCCGTGTTCCAAGAAGCACTACTCAAAATAAGACACAGGTGGAAGCACCCCAAACATCTACCAATGGATGAACAAACTAGCAAACGATGCTGTATTCAATGGAACATTATTCGGCCTTTAAAAGGAAGAAAATCCTGATACGAGCTACAACATGGATGAACCTTGAGGGGCTCATGCAAAGTGAGGTAGGTCAGTCACAAAAAGACAACTCCGTCTGATTTCATTTATATCAAGTATCTAAACAAGTCAAATTCATGGAAACAGGAAATAGAATGGGGATTGCCAGGGGCTGGGAGGAGAAAAGGGAATCACTGTTCAACAGACACAGTTTCAGATTTGCAAGAGAAAAGAGTTCTGGAGGTCTGTTTCACTACAAAGTGTATACACTTCCCACTACTGAACTTAAATCCAATTAAGATGGCAGATCTTATGTGTTTTTAACCACAATTAAGAGAAGAAAAATAAAAAAGAAAAGAGGCAAGTACACACCAGTGAACTACTGGGTGCTATGTGACCCCTTGTGCCACCCTATAGCTGTTAGAGTTTTCCTAGAATAGGTGCCTTCCTGGCAGAATCCTGAAGAACAGTGGGGAGTGTGTAAAGGGAATGCAGGTTTTTCAATAGGGTAAGAAGAATGTTTTCCAACCAGTGTTGTGACTCATTAATGAGTCATGAAATCAGCTTAGTGAGTCCTGACCAGCATTTTCCTTAAAAGGAACAGAACAGAATGTATCAGAGTGAAGTGTAGGCAATAAGGATCTTCCGGTAGAGTTTTTGTTTAATTTACATGTGTATCTATGTATATCTGTGAAGTAAGTACCAGGTTATGATATAAAATATATTTTTTACTGTGGGTGGACCAAAAAAAAAAAGTATTTGAAGGCCACTGGATTAGAGTATAAAATGAAAAGAGGAAATGACAAGAGATAAGTTTGCAAAGATGTATCAGTCAGGAACGAATAGGTTATACTGTGGTGACAAATGACCCTCAAATCTCAGTGGCTCACAGCAAGGACTGATTCATCCCTAATGTTGCATGTCCATTGAGAATCAGTGCGAGTTTGGCTTATTTTTGTGTTCGCTCCAGGAGCTAGTAGGTGGTCAGAATGACCTCTATATGGGACATTACTAGTCTCAGGAGAGAGGGAAAGTGACCATGTGCTGGCTGCTAAACTTCAGCCTGAAGAGCCATTGCTGCTCACATTTCATTGGCCAAAGCAAGTCGTGTGGCCAGTCTCAAAGTAAATGGGTCAGGGAGGGATAACCTGTCCCCTAGGAAGGGACAGCAAATTGTACAGAACAACACGGTCTCCCTCAAGAGGCAGGAGGTGGGGAGAACCCAATTAAGATGCATCTTATAAATGACATCAAGATATTTGGGATGTATCCTGAGGACAGCGATGATTCACTGA
Source organism: Smutsia gigantea (assembly GCA_032199065.1). Classification (NCBI taxonomy): domain Eukaryota; kingdom Metazoa; phylum Chordata; class Mammalia; order Pholidota; family Manidae; genus Smutsia; species Smutsia gigantea. Next base: position 64,889 of record JAVSCE010011014.1, read on the forward strand.
AAAGTCTTAAGCAAGGTTATCAGGTGTTCTTCAGAGAGGTCCTTCTATCAGCAGTGCAGTGAGTGGATTGGGAAAAGGTTCAACCCTGGGCAGGGAACCAGCAAGGCCGTCTCCTCAGCCAAACCTACTGTCTTGTTAAAGAGGCAAAGGGTTAGTTCTTTCCTCCCTGGGAGCGATAAACCTCAAAGCCCCATCACAGAAATTAAAGGCCAAGAAACATGGCATAAGAAAGAAATGTAAATGTCTCCATTTATTATTAGCAAAAATAACATTCCCTTTACAAAATGAAACTTTCGGGCACTGTATGGTGATATCATATTTGTGAAAATCAAAGAAATACATTCACACACATTTACATATATGCACACACGTGTGTGTGTGTGTGTGTGTGTGTGTGTGTGTGTGCATATATGTAAATCTTGAAACTAGGAGAGGACACTGAGGCTTTTGTTCTTGTCCTTTTGCTTTCAAATAGAAGAATCACACTGGTTTAAATTCAGAAAAACCAACATTGGCAATATAGAAAGGGGCAATTGACAAAGCAGACCTCGATGAAGGGGCAGAGGACAGCCCTCAGGTGGAGCAGGGCTCCAGGCCCACTGAGCCTGAGCAGGAGACAGAGCTGGGCGTGCCCTGGCAGGTGCAGAACTCGGTGGTGGAAATTGACAGGCCCTACATGCCCTGAGAAGTAGGAAGCAGGGCAGCTTCCGAGAAGAAGGCTGCAGCACGTGGGAGAAAAGCTTTGAAGAGAGAGGGAACATTCTAGACAATAGAGGATGACTTCTGGTTGGTGTGGAGGCCCAGGTGAAGACACCACGTATGGGAGGACTCAGCAGGGGTCGACACAGAGCCTGCATCCAGGTGGCCTGTGCCCTTGCTCCTCCTTTGTGTTGCCACCTCCAGCCAAGGAACAACCTAAAGACTTATTCCTCTCTACAGCGCTTTCCAAAAAAGGAGCAGGAGGAGGGGAATTGCGATTGGAGACAAGAAAGGAACCCCTAAGGTTAATTTTGGCTTTATGAGAATGCAGAGAAGGAGTAGCAAAGAAGTCCAGCCTCCCTGGACAAAGAGCTAGCAGAAAGAAGCTGGTATAGAGGGCTGGCACAGGGGAGAGGGCAGGGACAGGGCAGGGAGGGGCCCGGGTGGCTTAGCGGACGGTTAAGACCAAGAGCTTTGGAATCACACTGACCACCAAACAAGTGAGAAACACAGGACCAGAACCCACTCACCCTTCCATACAGCAACTATTAACTGAGTACCTACTATATGCTAAATACTGTTGTAGGTGCTAGAGATACAGCAATGGACAAAATAAAGACAGTGCCCTTCTGAAGCTTATATTCTAAGGTATGAACAGGCACTAAACAAATAAATATACAACAGGGTGGTTGGTGGTATGTGCTATAGAGAAAAATTCAGTAGAGGAAAGGGGGATGGATATAAGGGCCAGGAAGGGGGTGGCTCCTTATTATGGGATGATGTGGGAAGGCCTCACTGAAGTGACAACCTAGATTTCCAGACTTGTAGGTGTGTTCTTATTTTTAAACTTTTATATAACCACAGTCCTTTTCCTCCAGGCTTTCTTTAAGTATTTGGGGCAAACTGTGTACAGAACAGTGGTTAGAATGTGGAGTTTGACACCAATCGTCTGCTCGCTTGTGAGACACAGATCTGCCTCCTCCTTCCTGTATGACACTGGGCAAGACATTCCATCTCTGTAGCTCTACATTTCTCTGTCTGCAAAGGGGGGATAATAATAAATTCCCCACAGGTCTGTTACAAAGATGAAAATGAGAGCATGTGTGCAAAGTGCCTGACTTGGAGCACACTAGCAGAAACAGGAGTGGCCAAAGTAAGGCTCCTAGTGGCAGCTCTTAATAGGAGCCCATTCTGTCTCCTTAGGTTCTAACGACGGGTATTCCCTCCAGGAGTGCCGGCTCTCTGAGCGCTCTTCCACTAATACTCACTGAGGAGCTTCTCTTTGCCTTCCTCTCCCCGACCATCCTGGAGACAGACGAAGCTTCATCAAACCTAAGATGCGATTTTTTTGAAATGATCACATCCCTGATAACACCAACCACCTTGGAGTTGATGGTATCTTATCACTGACAGACTCTTTTCTTTCATAGTAGTGTTTGTTTGTTTTTTTAAGTTCATCTTAGAATCAACGGTACTTAGTTATGACAAGCATAATGATGCAGAATAAACCACAGCCAACTGGTACCTCCAGAGTTCAAATTGTGACCTAGCCATCAGTCACTTTAATGAACAGAACCAGCAGAGCATACCAGAATGAAGAGAAAGCACCGGATCCAGGATCTCTGAGAGCCTCCTAGTTTTTTGCTGGAGGTAAAACACAGTATGCCCAACAACAGAAGGTCCAAGAGGTGCCGGAGACTTGGAGATAACTCCATAGATAAGATACAGCATCATGCCAGAGACCTGGGCTTTTTGTTCTACCTGCTCCTGATTTTTAATTTTAAAGGCTTTTGAACCTACAGAAAAGTTCCAAAAGTAGTATAACAAACACTACTCATTGAGATTCACCAATTGTTACCAGTGTTCATATTTGCTTTGTCTGTCTCTCTCTACACACACACACACATCATTTTAATCTGGCTTGTTTATCTATTTTCAGCTGAGTCATTTAAAAGTTTCTTGCAGATATCATGACACTTCACTCACAAAAACTTCAGAACTTCTAAGAACAAGGACATCCTCTCACATAACCACAGTGCAACAGTCACGTCTGGGAAGGTAACACAGACACAACACCGTTGCATAATGCACAGCCCATAGTCAAATTCCTCCAGTTGTCCTGGGAATGGCCTTTGTAGCCAGACGGGTGCCCTTGAAAGGTGAGAGCATCCTCACACTTTTTTCTTTTTTTTTTGCAGTTTTCCACATGCAAATAAATTAATGTTCCCTGTCAACTAATTTCATTCGCTGAGAAAAAAAACAATTCGCATGGCACTAGAAATGAGAAAAAGGAAACAAGAATTTCTTAAAGGGGTAATGTATAATTTATCAAGACATACATACTGATGCACCCATTTGTAATAGGTATAGGTCTGTATGTATCTCCTATCTAGCTAGCCACGTTCAGTTTTACTAACTGGAACAAGACATGCTTTCCAAGTGGACAGTAGTATCTTTAGATTTCTTTTTGACTCTGACTTCACGGTCTGTGATTCCTCAGAAATATCAACATGTTTAGACTACAGGCGCCTGTAGGTTAAGTTTACGGGTCATGTCACAATCATTTTCTTATCCTCAGTAATGATTACTGTAGCCGGCACTTAAGAGAAACTCAACAAACGGCCACATGAATGGGTGAATGATCGGTTTTCCGGGCCACTCAGGGCAGGCTCCGCTCCCCTCCCCATCTCTGTGTTCTGTGCCCCTCTACAGTTTGGCTACAGTTATACAGAGCAGGCAGTTCAATAAGACTTCAGAGAGAAGAGACCAGAACCTGGGAAGCCAGTCCTTACTCTGTAGAGGCCAGATATTACGGGAATCACAACAGATCTCAATCATTGCAGGCTTTAACTGCAAATAAGCTACACAAAGAGACTAGGACTCAACAGTACACTCTTGCCTTGCACATCTCCACGCCTTCTTTGAAATAGAAACTTCATGTTGGGCAGCAGGCAGTGAAAGCTATAGCCAGCTATAATCTCTTCTTCTAAAAAACAATCATCTGCTCAGTTTCCCTTTGGGCTTGAGGGACACTCTCCTTCTTGAACTTGTCTAGGTAGGTAAGTGGAAAAGTAGAACACATTCTCTCAACATGAGATGAATACCTTTTGCTGTAAAGTCTCCTCAAACACCCCTGGGTCAGGGTCTGCCTGCAGAAAAATGTGACTTATTAATTAAGAGGAAGGAAGAAGCAAGGATTTCTGTATCTTCAGTCTTATCTCAGCTTATCCTTAAAAGAATCACCCCATGTCGATACACATAAATAAATCAGAAATATATGGATCAAATATCTCAAAGCTACTAAAAGTTTGCCATATGTGAGTATAGATGTGTAAAAATAAGAGTTAACTTACTGTGTGATCCAAATAAATATACTACCCCAATATACTGTGAGCTGGTAACTGAAATTCTTTCATTGTACGTACATAGGCATTCAGAGAGGTTATTAAAATTCATTATTTTCCATTTATTTTCAATTCTACAAATAACACATCTAAATGCATGAACACTGGAAAAAAACTAAAATTCAGGTTTGAAAGCCCTTTGATTTCCTCTCTAATCCCTACACCCTTCCTAGAAGTGTCTGCTCTCACAGTGGACTCCTCATGTTCTTACTCCGGACCTTTGCAGGCACGTACGTCATAGAGACATGCCAAGCACTGGGGAGAAAGCAGGGGGCACACCACATGTGCTATTCTGTCCCTCGCTTTCTCTCTTAGTGTGTCATAGAGCTCTTTCTTCACTCAAGGAATCTGAAGGGTGATGGGGCCAGTGGTGTGTAACAGGGCTCCCTTATCTAGGCGGTCCTCGCAGGTGGCCCCAGGGAGCGAGGCAGAACAACCAGGGGAGCTCCCGACTCCCCATCCCTGCTCCAGCCAAGGGGCCCCCAGTCCACCATCTTTGCTTTGTTGATTTCCACATCCATTTTATTATAAATTTTTTTTAATTTCTTGCTCTAAGAAAGGAGGTAGGGGGAATTGATCTAGTTCAATTCCTTTGTCTTCGCCTTCTGCTAAGATGTGAACGTTCCTAAGGAGAGTCAGACATGCAGTCTCAGGTTTCATTGGCTTATTTTTTTTTTCTGAAAGCAATTTTAAGGTGGAGGTGGAAAGGAACAGAGAACTGCCTGCATTTCAGTCTTTGGAAGGCAAAAGATGAAAGGATTGGGAAAGGCCAGGGATGGAAGCAGTTGGGTTTCCTGGCCATTTTTTCCCTCTGTCCATGAGGGACAATAATCCATGTGTTCAGCTCAGTTCCCACATATTGTTACATATATCATTAGTACAATTAGGAAATCACTACCCATGTGAGCTTTGAATCTTCTCTGGGTTTTCTTTAAGTCCTGGACTCTAGACCTTTCTGTACTGCTGGGTCCAAGACCAAAGCCCTTGAAAGGTCAATCTTGTATTCATTTCTGGAAAGAATAGGAAAAAATCTGACCAGACAGGCATACCATGGTCTACAGGAAACTTCCTTTCTGTCCCAGGTATCCTGACCATCTAAAAAATCTTTAGATCAAACAGAAGCATAATAAAAACCATCACTAAAATGCTAACAGGCAAGAGGGTCCTCTCTAAATGTCAAAGTGCCTGGTTATTTGCAAAGGCAAGTGGTTGGAGGACAGTCTTTCCAGACAAAAAATGTAAGCAATTTGCTGAGTTCCTCTAAAACTCAATGTCCTTGTCCATAGGATGATAATAACCATTAATCTCATAAAGGCATCATACAGAATAAACAAGATATCTCAGACACATATTGTTATGGGTTACATTGTGTACTCAAAAAAATCATATGTTGAAGTCCTACTCCCAGTACCTTAGGATGTGATCTTATTTGGAAATTGGGTCATTGCCGATGTAATTAATTAAGACAAGGTCAAAGTGGAGCAGGGTAGGCCCTTAATCCAATACGACTGGTGTCCTTAATATGAAGTGGAGAAACACACACACAGAGAAGATGGCCATATGATAACAAGGCATAGTTGCAAATACTGCAGCTGCAAGACAAGGAAGACCAAGGATTGACAGGAAACCATCAGAAGCTAGGAAGAGCAAGTATGAATTCTCCCCCACAAATTTCACATAGAGCACAGCCCTGCCAGCACTTTGACTTGACTTCAAGACTCCCCAGAAGTATGAGAGGAATAAATGTCTGTTATTCTAAGCCACCAGTTTGTGGTATTTCATTAAGGAAGCCCTGGGAAACCAATATACATGCTAAGAATTCAATAAATGTCAGTGTTATGCTATATAATCTTTTGTTTAAAAATACATGGGTATAGATTCAATGCAATCCCTATCAAAATCCCAATGGCATTTTTTGCAGAAATAGAAAATTCATCCTAAAATGTAGAATCAAGGGACTCTGAATTGCAAAACCAATCTTGAAAAAGAGCAAAGTTGGCAGCCTCACACTTCCTGGTTGCAAAACATACAACAAAGCTACAGTAATAAAACAGTATGGTATTGGCATAAAGGCAGACACACAGAGCAGTGGAGCAAAACAGAGAGCCATGTGGTCAGATGATCTTCAACAAGAGTGTCAAGACCATACAATGGGAAAAGGATAGTTTCCTCAACAAATAGTACTGGGAAAACTGGATATTCCCATGCAATAGACTGAAGTTTGATCCTTACCTTACACCATGTACAAAAAGTAATTCAAAGGGATTAAAAATTTTAATGTTAGACCTAAACTATAAAACTCCCATAAGAAAACAAATGGGGAAAGCTTCAGGAGAATGAATTTGACAATGATTTCTTGGATATGACACCAGAAGCACAGACAACAAAAGCAATAACAAATAGGACTATATCAAACTGTTAAAACTTCTGCACATCAAAAGAAAGAATCAAAAAAGTTAAAACACAACCTACAGAATGGACAAAAATAATTGCAAATCATAGATCCAGTATGTGGGTAATAGCCAGAATATATAAAGAATTCTTACAACTCAACAACAAAAACAAGTAACTCAATTTTAAAAAAATGGACAAAGGACTTGAACAGACACTTCTCCAAAGAAGACATAAAATGCACAAAAAGTATATGAAAAGATGCTAAACATTACTAATCATTAGAGAAACACAAATCAAAACCACAATGAGGTATCACTGCATACTCCTTAGGATAGCTGCTATCAAAAATCGTTAAAAAAGTAAATAAAAATTAACAATTGTTAGCAAGGATGTTGTAACTCCAGGGAGAGGAAATCCCGGGGCAAAATACCTCTAAAGACCGAAATCAGTCAAAGGGAGAAATAAAGTTTTAAACCCGTTTGTTGCTCACAAACTGCAGTCTGGCCCATCTCTCTCCTCTGCTCTAGCAGCAGCAAAAGCAGCCCTCCCTCTCACCTCTCAGGTACAGATAAGCCCTCCGTTGCCCAGGTAATTACCCACTGATATGGAGATGAACTTCTCTCCACCCCTGAGGAAAGGCACAAATGCATGAAAGCCATACTTCTTTCCACCTCTGAATGCCTGTTGATATGCAGATGTACCAAAGCCAGGCGAGATATTCTGGAAATGTTACAGTTTTACCCACAGATGTAAAGAAACTAAACCCTTGTGCACTGTTGGTGGTAATATAAAATGCAGCCCCTGTAGAAAACAGTATGGAGGGCCTTCAGAAATGAAAAATAGGATTACCATATGATCCAGCAATCCTACTTTGGTATATACCCAGAAATATCGAAAGCAGGATCTCAAAAAGGTATTTGCACACCCATGTTCAGTGCAGCATTATTCACAATAGCCAAGAGGGAGAAGCAATGTCTACGGACACATGAACAGAAAAAAAAGTGTTTACATACGTAGAATGAAATATTATTCAGCCTTTAAAAAAGGAAATCTTGTCACATGCTACTACATGGATGAACTTTGAGGACATTATGCTAAGTGAAATATGCAAACCACAAAAGGACATTTATATGCAGTACCTAACATAGCCACACTCCTGGGAACAGAAAGCAGAATAGTGGTTGTCAGGTGCTGGGGAGGGGAAATGGGAGCCGTTCAATAAGTACAGAGTTTGCAATATGAAAAAGTTCTCGGATCTATTACACAACAATGTAAATATGGTTAGCACTACTAAACTGTATGCTTAAAAATGGCTAAGATGGTAAATTTTATGCAATGTGCTTTTTACTACAATTTAAGTATATGTGGGTATACAGGTATATATAATACTATGTTCTGTGAGTCCACCATGATTCCTTAACAATACTGTTAAACATAACAATGTAAATGAAAGTTACTGGAGTTTTGGTGTCTAATTTTTTAACTCAATAAATCAAAATTTTAATAAATGACATTTAATGTCTAGTGATTTGCCTTCAAAATATATAAACAAATGTTTAAACACAGTCAATTCTCCCGGTATCTGATATAAAAATAAACCTGTGCTGTGAGAGATTACACATTCTGACCATGTTTTCATAATAATTTTAGCTATTATGAATTATTGTTTATCATATTATCTTATTATAGTAATATATTGATTATATTATGTTATATTATTATAATAGTATTTTTACCATTATAATAATTATTAAAATATGAATAGTAGCACTATTCATATTTTTATCTCACCTAATTCCCATACCACCCTTATGACACTGAGTGTCATTTACACAAGGTCAAACAAGTAGTGGACCTAAGCTTTGCACCCAAACCAATTACCACCAACACCCCTCTCATCCCCCACGCTGCCTCTAAGCTAACCTCTGTCCCTGGTTTTCTCTATAGTCACTGTAGCCATTGCTATGGGAGCGTGAGTTTAGAGTTATCCATCCACTGTTCGCCAGACAAGGGGGGCTGGGAAGGTTGTGCGGTTGGGTTACATTCATCATATGGTGTCAACACCCAGTAAACTCTCTTCTGCAGCTCCCCCGCCTCCTCCTCCTCTCCTGGTAGTTCCCCAGCGGACTTGCCTATGGGACCTTCTGACCTCACTGCAGGGCCCGGGGAAAGCATGCTCACTCAAATGAGGCATCTGACAAAAATGAGGCTCCCACTACTTCCAAAGGAGAGGAAAAACTGTGCATAAATGAGCATATTTTCATATTTGATTTGAACATTCAATTTCATCTGTATGTAGCATGTGTTTCATTATACAGGCAACTGAGTTGTTAAGAACAAGGTTCCAGAATGCCATTCCTATTTGTGTAATTCTGTGAAAGAAGTTCCAGAACTATGTTCCTTCACATATCCCCATAAAAATAGCACTCTGTGTATATACATATGTATATACATGGATAAGTACAAGGTAACTTATCATAAATATAGAAGTGGAATAGGCAATCGTATGTTTAGAGGAGCTGAGACGAAGTACAGCAGACCAAGCCTGGCTTGTAGGGCCAGACTTCTATTCTGGCTTCATCACTTGCCAGTGAGGACAGCCAAGGTAGAGTAATCTCACACACACGCCCCTGAACAGGACAGCCCTGCTCTGGCTACAGGAGGATGGCGACAACGATGCACAGACCCACATGCAGAGGTATATCCTTCCATCTGTTCTGAACATGTCATTCAAAGAAAGTGTCACTATCTCCCTAACTACCTTCAAAGATCTCAGTGCCAGAGAACCTGCATGGTTTTGCCCACCACTCTTCTTGCCAGTAGTGCGACAAAGCAGCTTTCCCTCCCTCCCAGACACGTGGCAGGTATTCTGCCTTGCCCCTTCCCCAGGCTTCCTGCAGACCCCCAGGAAAGCCAGCCCGGAGAATCCGTGGCGAGTCTGTTCGCAAAGCACCCGCACACAGCGACATGCGAGGGCCCCTTTGAGAAATGGGAAACAGTCAGGAAGGTGGATAGAATGAACCTGATTTCCCATTATTTTTCTCAAATAAATGGAGTCCAGTTTGCCTCAGCTATAATCCAGGCATAACATTTATATGAGAACATAAAATACTACACAGCTGTAAGTAAAACAATATGTGTGTTCTTGCACGATTGTGATACCACTTGCCAGTAAGACTATATTTTGACCAAATAAAAGATGACCTAAATTTGACTCTGTGGAATGGGATTTACTACATGATTGCTTCTTGAAAATAAAGGGATAGAGATAGAGGGATTTCCTGAGGGTAGAGGGAACACAGGAGAACAACAGAAAAGCAGGATGGAAAGTTATGTGACTATGACTCCATTTGAAAGCTTTTATTGTCCAAAGAATAAAGGGCATTTAACTTTAAATGGGCAGCGTGTCCCTCCCAGTTAAAACCTCACTTTATAGCAGATTCCATATTACAAAGTCCCACATGTTCTGGCATCAAACAGAGAAGTACGTTTTCGGCTATAACAGGGAGATCATCATTGTAAGTGCCCTAGTTTACGAAGATTTTTACCCATTCCTGCGTCCCGTCTTCCATTCACATTTATGATGAATTAACAAGTATGCATTGTGGACTTAATATGTAATGGGCTCTCAGGTAGGCCAGGAGACCGCCCCTGCCTGGAGGGAGACACAGCCCCGTGGGAGCGCAGGAATTGGGCGACTTCAGCCCAGTGTGGTAAGGGCCACGATGGGGACCATCGCACCCCAGGGTGCTGTGCAGCTGCGCACCACTGCAGAGACAGGCACACCAGAGGCACCAGAGGGACCAATGTTAACAATGTTGGAGCTGAGCTCTCAAAAGGTGGCGTAAGTCAGAGAAACTGTAAAAGAGCAAAGCAGCAAGTTACCCAAATTATGAAATGACAGGTAAGGCTCCCCTTGTGTGGCTCTTACACCACATCTGAAGAACGCACTCACTGTTCCCAGACGCTCTGTTGAGCATAAGCATTCTTAGCACATAGGTATGGCTGATGCAAAGATCCGAAACAAGAGTGACTTCAGCAGGTAGAAGGTCATTTCTCACCTAACAGTCCAGGCTTGAGCAATGCAAAGCTGTCTGGCCGCCACCCGCTCACAATGGTCTTTCTGATCTGTGGCTCCCCCATCTCTTTGGACCAAATGTTGTATTCGGCCATTCGGTCCCAAGTGGAGCACTTCCACTTCTCAGTTCCAGCCAGAAGGCGAGGGAGGAAAAACAGAGTGGAGGACACAACACGCACACATCTCTTCTCTCCAGAAATTGGTCGCATGACCACACCTCGCTGCAAGGAAGATGGGAACAATCTCTGTTCAGGGCAGCCATGAATACAGCCCAAGATCCGTATTACACAAAGAAAAGGAAATGGATATGAGACGGAAACTAGCCGCCTGTGCCCATGAGCCCTCCTCTGCCTCTCATCCTGTCTGAGGCAGCCACAGATTTTAAAGGGCTTCCCAGGAAACTACTGGAGAATTTGATAAACCTCCACAACTACATCCACACATCCACACACACACAAATCTAATGCATAGTGAACCATAAGTTTTTCACTAAAATAAAGAAGAAAAGGACTGTAGAACCTTATATCCAAAGATACTGTAGATTAGATTGAAGACTACGGCCAAGAGGTTGGAGCAAGCTCTCTCCACAAGAATATACCTAAAGGGACACACAGAGCCTAGCCTAGGGACCATATGTAGAGTAGATAGAGCCTGCATACCCTTCCCCTCTCCTGAGTTTTTCCTCTGCAACTTTTCCCCCACATTGCCACTTCTTCCACTGAACCAAAACATGATAAAATGCACTGCCCTGGAAAGAAGAGCATGTATATGTCATAATGAGTAAATGACCACGTGCAGGCTATGGCAGGATACAAGTGCATTATCTTAAGGGTCAAATGAACCAACCTACTCCAGCTCTATGATTAATGAGTTAAATAAACTTGAAAAAGTTATTTAATCTATTTGCGCCTCAATTTCCTCAATATTGAGTGGAGATAAAAATACTTGCCATACCGTCTTCCTAGGCTTGTAGAGGGGACTGGTAAAATGGAATATAGATGTATTCATTTTCTAATGCTGTATAACAAGTCACCACAACTTAATGGCTCAAAACAATACCCACTTATTGTATGGTAGTTTCTGTAGATTAGAAATCTAGTCACAGAGCAACTAGCTTCTCTGTTCAGAGTCTCGTTGGGCCAGAATCAAGGTGCCAGCTGGGGCTGCATTCTCATTTGGGGTTTAGTCCTCTTCCACGCCACAGGTTGTTGGCAGAATTCATTTACTCATGACTGTAGGACTTCGGTCCCCATTTTCTCCTAGCTGTCATCTGGGGACCACTGTCAGGTGCTGGAGGCTGTCCACACTTCCCTACCGTGTGGCCCCAGTCAGCCAGCATCAGCCCCCATAGGTAGCTCACAAGATGGATATGTTTCTTCCAAGTCAGCCAGAGCAAGTTCTCTGACTTCCTCATCTTCAATGAGCCAGAGACAACTCTCTGCTTTAAAAGGGCTTATATAATTCAGTTAGGTCCCTATCTTAAGGTCAAAATATCTACAAAATCCCTTCCCAAAAGTACCTAGAATAGCGTTTGATCAAATAACTGGGGATGGTGCGTATACACCAAGGGCCGGAACCTTGGAGGGTCATCTTAAGATTCTGCTCTTTGGCCTCAAAAGATGCCCATCCTTCCCAAAGGCAAGACACATTCATGCTTTCCCGAGGTTTTGAGGGTCTCATCCCACTAAAGCATTAGTGGGTTTTTTTTTTAATAAATCTTGCTACCTTGTAGATCTAAGTAGTCAGCTAAAACTTACCTGCATTTCCCAAGCTGACATCACATACCTGCTTGACTCCTCTCTTTAACTTGAGCATTCTTCCTGTACCATTTTATTTTTACATCTAGTTTCTTCAGGGATATTACAAGGTAGCCCCTTGTTCTCTCTTCTTTTTCTAAATTGACTGTGTTCCCAGTGATATTCTTCTGCCGGCCTCTGTGTGGACTGGCTGGGATAATGGGCTTTGCTATCGGTATTCGTTCACTTGCTCTGGCACATTCTCCATTCGCCAGAAAAAGAATGCGGTATTGTGGCAGAAGGAAGGACTTGGGAGTAAGGCAAATGTAGATTCAGATTTTCTCACCAACACATTTTAACTTAGCTTCTCCAGACCCCAACTTCCTCTTCTGTATATTTGGGTCACTACCTACCACACAGGACTGTTGGGAGAATTAAGTGACATAATAGTCATGAGAATTAAATGACACAACGTGTATAGCATGACGCAGTGGTGAATCCCACTTCCTATGCCACATCATTACCTTCCTGCCTCCCTCCCTCCCTTACCTTCCTTCCATCTCCCATTTCAAAGAACATCTCCTATGGGTGATGGCCACAGAATATCACATTGAACAATAACTGCTTGTAACTTCATCCAAGCCTATCCATTTGAATGCCAACATGCTGAGTGGGTTTTGATACAAACCAATCAATTCTACGCAGGACTATTATTGTACCAATGCTGTTTTCTCATTGTTCATACAGCACTTCCTATACTTTACTTAAAAAATGTGCTTGGACTGTGTTCTCACACAGTTACTGCACGCTAACAGATTTATGCTCCTTCAAGAAAGGGGTCTGGTCTTGACAGGGTTCCAGGTCGATCCCTTACAGAGATGCTTAGGATAAAAGAAGGATTAATGGTCAAAAGTAACTTAACTAAAGAGCTGAAGCTGCCCAGAGGGAAATGTTAAGGATTGCCTGGCACAAGCAAGCACTTTCTGGCAAACTTCTGAAAGTGCTGAAATAAAAGGGTCAGGAGTCATCTACTTAAGTAATGGTCTCTCAGGCAAAATACTGGGTATTCCGGTTCAGCCATCACAATGAGCTATTATATAGACGTGATAAGGACTTAAAACGTGGAAATTAGCACCTAATGCATGATTAACTTGGTGTTGTATTTTGCAAACATGATGTTGGTCACATGAGATGGGTTTCAGAAGCAACTCCTTTATTTCACATTCCGAGGCCCAAGCAGTTACCAGACTGTGATAAAAACATTACCTCTGGAAAAAAAGAATAGAATTGTCAACTGAGGGCTTCCAGGTTCCCAATCCACAGATAGCTCAGATGCCTTCTTTATCACGGTGCTATTAAGCAAGGATGTAAGAGAAAGGACCACACTTCCACTAAGTCCCAAAGATTAAGACAGAGAGAGCTCATCAGGCCAGGCGGACCATGCCAAAGTCAAGCCCCCTTCAGTACAAAGGTCTATCTATAAACCATTAAGATTGAGGGTGCCAAGAAAGCTACTGTATTAGTTCAGCATTATGAGCAGAAGGCTTGCATTTGCCAAATGCTTTACAACCATTTTTTATGAAGTATTACTCATAAAACCCTCGGAGATAAATGAACAACATAATCCCCATTTTATAAGTGAGGCAGCAAACAGCCATGGAGGCGCTCTGGAAGTTACTAGCGAGCTATGTGAGAACCGTGGACAAACTCCCCAAGTCAGCGCTCTTTCTAGTGAACTCCTTTGTCTGGTATAAGAGTGTCCTTAAGTTGATGTAAAACAAGGTGTAAGTTTAAAATCAGCAAAACTGACATTGGAGAACTGCAGCTTGGACCTTCAGAAACCTATCTATATCCCACCACAATACAGAACAATTTGATTACAAAGTGTATTAGTCAGGGTACAGTCACTGTTGCTGTAACAAGGAGACCCTCAAATACAGTGGTGTAAACAAAGAGAAAACTTTATTTTTGTCACATATAGCAGTCCAGAGGTAGAGGACCCAAGGATAGTTACGGCAGCTCTGCTTTCCTCAAAATGTGGCTTCCATTCCTTTGAGTCCAAGGTGTCCGCCCCAGTCTCATTATTCCCAGTTAACAAACTGGACATACCATTTTTGGCAAGAGTGTGCAGAATTTATGCTTAAAACAGCACAAACGTAAAAGAAGAGGCAGCCGAGCAGGCTAACCAAGGGCTGCAGGTCTGGGACCCTGCACTGCACTGAGCATGCAGGACACAGCCGGGCAGAAGTGATCTGCAGGGCCAGGCTGCCCAGGCAACGTGCCGCTGAGATGCACACGCTGCCTGATAGGACAGCCTTGAAACCAGCAGGGCAGCAACAGTGAGGACGCTATACGCCCACCACGTGTGGCTGGGGGGCACATCAGGCGTGGCAGTGCAACTGAGGAGCTAGGTTCTCAGCTTTTCTTTTAACCAATGTAAATAGTCACATAGGAACAGGCCACCCTAGAATCACTGATAATTATGCCTTCATAAAAGTCTCATTGTTTTAGAATTAGATAATAATGACATATTGTGTGCCAGCCATTTTACTAAACACTTTTGCATGGACTTATCATCTCAGCTTCACCGAGGTCTCCTACAGCAGAGTCTGAAAGTTGCCTGCTTAAGATCCATTCTCAAGTCCTGATTTTATGTGAAATTTCCATGTGCCCAACTACAGCACTAATTTACCTGCTTACCTTGCAATTAGCAGTGGCCAGTGAGATGGAAAACTAAAGCTGCTGAGGACAGCTTGCAGGAAGGATGAGGGACAGGCTGATGGCATTGCTCCCTTGTCCTTTCCTCTTTTTCCTACTGCCTGGAATTTGGGTGAGATGGTTGGGGCACCAACTGCCATCTTGTAATTTATGGAAAAACCACAAAAGATGGTAGAGGGTGAGGATAAAAGAAACCAAGGTCCCTGGTAAAATCATAGAGCTGCCATCCCAGCAAGACTTATTTTATACAAGAGAAGAATAAACCCACAGATCACTAAGACACTATTCTGTGGGATGTTTTGGTTTATCCTTTTGAACTTAATCCTAACTGATACACCTGTCCTCATTCTCCCATAAAAGACACTTGACTCAGAGGATCACTTGTCTAATGTCCAACAGCTATGCAAATGGAGAGCCAGGACTGAAACCTGGGCGATCTGACTTCAGAAACTCCTACTTTTCAGAGGCCCCACAATACTTTAGTTTACTGATTAAGAAAGACACAGCATTTGTCCACTCACTATTACTTACCCATAAAATCACAGAAGTGACAGAAGGTAAAGCAAGGTAGACTCTTTAATAATCCAATGTACTAAGATTACTGGTTGCTGAGTAATTAAGCATATAATTTATCTGTTACATAAGTTAATGAAACCGACGTAAAGACCAGTATGTAATAGGGGAAGTCACTCCCCTCCCATACCTGATCTCCCAAAGATTTTTCAGGAGGCCACTGATGTGCTCAGACCACACATGACCCCCTGTACCGTCCACCAAAGACATTCATGTCTCTATGCATGAATCGTTCCTACCAACTCTGATTGTCTTCACAACTGGATCGTTCTTGATTTCTGGGATAGTGTCACTAATGGGAAAAAGAAGACATCATCAGCAGCGATATATAGAAATCATCTGCATCTGCAGTTAAATAGTGGTCATGCACATGAGGACAGTATTTCATTCACAACAAGTACCAGGGAAGCACAGCTTTTCCATTTGAAACCACATTCTCCCATGACCTCAGATGGAAGCCAAGAGCAAACAAAGTCTCAGGAAGGGTTTCAATGCCCAAGCAAGACCAGATTCTACAATATCCACCACATTGCATTGTACTGAACAGAATGAACCTCAAATAGTTTTATTAAAACTAAGGCCTATAATCGCACAGGAAAAGAGGCCAGATTGCAAAGCAGGCCATCCTGTCTTCCCAGAAATGGTGGTCATTGGCATAGGCCTGATCATAAAACCACTGAAAGAAACTGTGGCCCGTTCAGATCTGGGTGCAGAAAAACCCAAGCTCAGGAGCCCGCTCACATGAAACAAAGGAGCCGTGGATGAAATCACTCAGAAACTCATTCAGTCCTGGTGAGCTATAGAAAACTACAAATCTAGATTTTTCTCATTTTCCCTAAGAGGTTTAGGTTGTATTTCTCAATCTTGTGCTACATATATACCTTTTGCACTTCTAGATCCACCTTTCTCTACCCAAAAGGCCGATCTTTAAGGACTACATCAAACAGCTCTCTTGTCCTCACTTCTGGTTGGGTTTGGCCAATGG
Organism: Smutsia gigantea; assembly: GCA_032199065.1. Taxonomy (NCBI): domain Eukaryota; kingdom Metazoa; phylum Chordata; class Mammalia; order Pholidota; family Manidae; genus Smutsia; species Smutsia gigantea. Next base: position 81,476 of record JAVSCE010011014.1, read on the forward strand.
AGAGTACTAGCAGGTGATCAAGGAAGAGAGTCTGTCTCAGCCCTGGCTTCTATAACAAATACAACAGACTGGGTGCCTTAAACAATACAAATGTTATTTCTCACAGTTCCATGAGCTGGGAGTCCCCAACATCAAGATGCTAGCTGATTCAGGTCCAGTGAAAGCTCTCCTCCTGGCTTGCTGATAGATACCCTCTTGCCACCTCCTTCCTTGGCAGATCACGACCCAGCTCTCTGGTGTTTCTTCTTATAAAGACACTAATCCCAACAAATCAGGGCTCCGCCCTTGCAACCTCATTTAATTTTAATTATCTCTTTATAGATGCTGTCTCCAAATACAGTTACTTCACAATGCATATTCAACATATGAATCTGAAAAGGATGCAAGTCAGTCCATTACAGTCCGGGTGTCCAGTCAACAGCTCCTATTAGGCTGCCCTCTCCCTAGAGCTACCTCTCTCCAGATTCCAGTAACCACCTCCTTACCTCACTCCTTCCACCCTAGGCTTCCCACAGGTAGCTGCCCAGCATACTGCACCCTCCCTACGGCTCCCCTACACCCTGCCCTGGGATTGCGCTACGAACCCTGCTCACATAACCCAGTTTGGAGTGTGCCTTTCTTTTCCTGCCCAGGCCCCCAAATAACTTTTGAGCAGGTACAAATAGGTGTATGGAAGTTCAGAGAGCCCTGGAATGATAGTGTGGGGACTTGCCCAAGTTCCAGTAGTATTCCAACACCCACCCACCATGTGGCAGGACTGGCTGTCCAACTTCTCTGCATTTGGACCTTCTTGATGAAATTAAGGTCTTAGATGATCCCTAAGATGCTGTCTAGACATAAGACCATTGCACAGACCTCCTTCACCTACCCTGCCCTTCCTCCCCCTCTTCCTGGTATTACCCCTGCCCCTTTCACCCACAGATAGCACTCCCCAACCTGTCCACACCCCACAAATCCCAAGTGTCAACTGATGAAGAATAAAGGACAAGGAGTGTTAGGAAGGAAACAAAGAGACCATTTCATTTCTCCCCACATATCTTACTCTCAGAACCACTACAAAATCAGACTCACCAAACTCCATTTAAAATCTTAATATGAATTTAAAACGATTTGGCAACGTGATAAATGGCATTATAACTTCACAGTTAAATAGCTCAAGTTAAAATTGCTTCTGAATATTGATATGCTCAAGGTTAAGGAACTGTAAGTGGGCCCCTGGTCAGCTATTTCTAAAATAACCATCCTGGACTTCTGTTAGCCTTTAGTTAACACAAAACTGCAACAAATGTAGAACAATGTTGGAATCTGGTGTCCAGAAAAGAATTCAGCCAATTTATGGTTGTCAACCACTTGTGCAATTTGAGCCTTGGATGAAAGAGAGCTTTAAGCCTTCTCCATTTCCAATTATGCAAACCGTAAAGTCAGCTGCTGCCAAGAGTATGCATAAATGTAATCCCCAATTTTCCAACTTAAACCTGGGTGTAAATGTCAATGATACAGATAAGGCTGATCCTCAGAATGGGGTGGAAATGGGTGCAGGCTGGACCCTAGGGTCAGACCTCACTCTGCAGTCTTCTGCTCTTGGGACTTCAGCAAGTGACCGGAGTTTTCTGGGCCTCGGTTTCCTCATTCATAAAGTGAGGATAAAAATGCTTACCTAATACAGCAACCCCATTTCTGGTATATACCCAAAAGAATTGAAAGCAGGGTCTCAAAGAAATATTTGTGCACCCGTTCCATAGCCACATCATTCACAGTAGCCAAGAGGTGAAAGCAACCCAAATGCCTATCAATGGATGAATGATAAGCAACATGTGGCATGCCGACATAGAGAGTATTACTCAGCCTTAGAAAGGAAGGTAATGCTGTTGCCTGCTGCATGGTTGAGCCTTGAGGACATCATGCTAATTGAAATAACACAGTCACAAAAAGACAAAAATCATGTGATTCCACTTATATGAGGTACTTAGTCAAACTCATAGAAACAGAAATTAGAATGGTAGTGGCCAGAGGCTGGGAGGAGGAAAGGGTTTTGCAAGAAGAAAAATTTCTAGAGATCTGTTTCACAATAACATTAATATACTCAACACAACTGAACTGCAGATTTAGAAATAGTCAAAACGGTAAATTTTATATTATTGTTTTTTACCCCAACAACAACAAAAAATTGCTTACTTTATTTAATCATTAAGAGATTTAAATGATATAAGTGAAAATGCCTGGCACACGGTAGATGCTTAATAAATGTTACAACCTCTCCCTCTTTCACCTCATTTGAAAGGCTTGTACCTTAGCTTAAACATTAAAGAGACTCCCAGCATCCAGAACCTACAAAAATGGGCAAGAAAGGGAGATCAGGCCCCATCTCAGTTCCTTTGTCCCTCTCTTGCTTTTCCTATTCTTTGAACCTGGGCCAGGTCACCATCCAATTCAAAGCCTCAGGCCAACAACTCTAGACACAGTCTGCCACCTGCCTAGAAAGTGGTTGGCATCTGTCACGCAGTAGCCCAGAGCTGATCTCTGGGACCCCAGAAGCACACCCTGCCTCTCCTTGCTCCAAAGGCCCTAAGACATTTGCTCTGTGCATCTCCTGTAGTTTTTTAAAAGTCGCAGTACATTCATCACTCATTCCGTAACTAAAAGCAGGTGCTTCCATGTATAGGCACTGTCGCAGGCACTTGGGGTAGGACCACAAACAAGAGAGACAGGGTGCTTACTTTCACAGAGCTTACCTTCTATTAGCCTCCTTTGGGGTCAGACAATTTGTCAGTTCCCACTTCTGTACCACACTGCCTGAAATTCCCTCCCCAGTTCTCTTTCCATTCAAATAATAACATATGTTTTTAGAGTCCAACTCGAGTCCAAGTTCCTCCTTACTAGCCTTCTGTTCCTCTGAGTTCTCCTTTGTCTAAGTTCTTATACCTACAGCCTACCCCACCTCATTCTGTACTGGATTATACTGCTCTTTAAACATGGATTGGGATTCAGTCTTGTTTACTAACTAGATTATGGGTCAGTGATGGTCAAAGCCATCTTTGTCCCCTCATGTGCCCCCTACATGAGGACCTAGCACATAGTGTTTGCCTAAGTATCACACTTTTTAGCTTATTGAATCTTGGGTGTGATCTGAAACACGTCTTCTTGGTGCCAGGGCAGCATTAGCAATCTGTTCACTGTAGCTGTGTCTATGAATCCCTGCCTTCCTAAAATTACATCGAACTAAAATAACTTCTATTGGGAGTATAATTTATGGGACAGGATTAAATACATATGTTTAAAAGAACATCCGTATTGATTTTTCCAAAAAAAATACAATGACTAATTTACCCTTAATCAGTCACACTGTCAACTGATTAAAAAAAAAAAATAGTTCCATATGCCCAGCACTGTGTGCAGGGAAGGAAAACTTCCTGCTACCCATTTAGGTTCTGTGACTGGGGCCTAAAAATTAAACTGATAAAAGACAGATAAACAGGAGAAAAGGTTTATCTTATATGCACACAGGAAGTCTCACAGGAAAGAAATGAAACCCCAAAAGAAGCCTTGAGACCTGGGGGCTTATATATCACTCTAACAAAGGGCAGAAGGCTGTGAAGAAGCAACTAGATGAAGGACGGAGGGGGGATTGGGACTTCTAGGGGTGGTAAGTTGTGGGAAGGTAAATATACAGGGGGAAACGAATGGAAGATAAGGGTTATTTAGCAAGGTTTGTCTGAGGTCTCAAGTTACTGCCTTCTCCATTGAGAAAATCATCTCTAGTGATTAAGACACATGATCCTCTTCCAAGTGTGGGAAAAGGAGACACTTTTACAAGTGAAAATTTATGTTACCTTTAAGAAGGGAAAAGTATGCCCTGTTTTTCGACAGAAAGTGGGAGGGCAGAGAGTTCACTGCCTTCAACTCAAAACAATCATTATAACAAAGTGGCAGTTGAGGGGTGGCATGCTTTGGGGTGAGGGGGAACTGTGGTGACAAGAGAAAAATTCAGGCAAGGCGACAGGATTGTCAACAGATTTAGGAAATGTTTGGAGAGTTGTAAACCACTACTTAGATGCATGGAGAGTCGTACACCATTACTAAAACCTAACTTCCCTCAATTCTTGAAGCGTGATTTTAGAACCCATACTTATTTATTTTATTCTAAGCCTTCTGAGTAGGCAGAAAGAACACTTTCCCAATAGTTATAATGATGCATGACAACGAAAAATAACTCCAAGGCAACACTTGATGTATGAATATCTGTGTGATTATGCAGTAACCAACCCTCCATTGCCTATGGAAGATAAGAACTATGTATCCTTAACAACAAAAAAGAAGCTATAAATCAATAATAATATTGTCACTATGAGTAATGTCTCACCACCAAATTCTAGAAAAGAAGTAAATTTTTCCTGCCTTTTGACATTCTCCATTTCAAAGCAGTATCTAGAAAGAACACGTGGTTGAGAATCGAGATTTGTATTCTATCCCAGTGTTGTCCAAGAAGGAATAGTGGGACCCACACACATAATTTTAAATTTTCTAGTAGCCACACTAAAATGAATAAAAAGAAACAGGTTAAATTAATTTTAGCCCAATATATCCAAACCTCATCATTTCCACATGCAATCAATATAATTACTGAGATATTTTATGTTTCTTCATACATGGAGAAAAAAATTCTTCAAAATCCAACATATATTTTACACATATGGCACATCTCAGTTTAGACCAGTCTCATCTCAAGGGCCCAATAGCCCCATGGGTCTGATCAGCTCGGCTCTATACTGATCTCTTGGGAACTACCTACATGACCTTGGATTTAACCTTCCTGTTCCTAAGATCCCTCACCTCTAATCCAAGCGGGAGAAATAATCACCTGAAGTTCTTTTTAGTTAAAATTCTATTGTGTCCATAACGTGCATTCCTAATTCCTAACATAGCCCATAATATTTATGTAAAATTAATACATATCCATTGTAGAGATTGGAAAATACAAAAAAAGTATTAAAAACAAAAGAAAATCATCTGTAACCTACCCAAATATATCTTTTATTAATATTTTGAATTTTTTTCCTGATTTACCTTTTTTTTTTTTAACTCAAGGAAGTGTTGAAACTTTGGGAAGTGACTAATATATTGCTATACTCCCCTTCATGTTTTAGGGATTAAAAAAATAATAAAAGCCATGTAACTTAGTTCCCAAGAAGACAGATCTACATTGTATTTTATTTTCCTCTTTCCTTTTTCTTTTTTTTTTTTTTGAGATATAATAGACATATTGCATTAGCTTTAAGTATACCATAGATGATTTGATATATGTGTATATGGCAAAATGATCACCACAATAAGTCTACTTAACATCCATCACCCACATAGTTATGATGTATTTTCTCTTGTGATAATAAGTTTTACGATCTACTCTCTCTGCCACTTTCCAGTATGTAGCACAGTATTAGGGGTAGTCCCCCACGCTATCCATTACATCCCTAGGACTTATTTCTCTTATAACTGAAAGTTTGTACCTTTTGAGCACCTTCACCCATTTTGCCCATGTATATATATACATTTAATACAAAAAGCATCCAAATGATTTTCTTTTCAAAATAAGTTCATTCTAGGGATCTTTGTTTTCGCGCTCATGTCTGTAGCCTTCTGTTCATTTCCGTGATGTTTTACTTTAGGAATCTATCATTTCTGTCAATTTTCTCTCCTCTCTCCCCATCTGTAGTCAAGGTCACCCAAGTCTACAGGCCTTTTTAGGAGTCCCAGAGACTTACGACTGACCAGCCACAGGGGCAGACACCCCAGGGATGATTTCCTCCCCAGTGGTAGAATAAAGGAACCAGGTTATCCGAGGCTCAGCGCAGCTACTAAGGGTTGCAAGTATTTCTGACCAGCACCTTGGGGCGGTAAAATTTTACTGCAAAGAGCCTCCACCAACCTTTCTGGGGGTTCTTGTTTAACCCAGCAACTAGTCAAAACAAAGGCACCATAACAACTCTTGAACAGTTGATGTACTTCTCTGTGAGAGTTATTTAGATTTAAGAGAGGGATGGAGGAAAATAGGGTTTTATTTCTTCTAAAACCTCTCCTGTTATCTTTCTTTCCTTTTTTTTCGTTTCTAATTCCTTTTTGTCTTTTAGAGGGAGAGGGATTTGTGAGTGTGTGTGTGTTCTTCATTGTCAAAAAGGCACAGCCGGAAGAACAGAGGAAGTGGAACAAAGGTGAAATGGGTCAGCACCGGGCAGCAGGTCCCGTGTTGGAGAGGCCTCTGATCTCCACACCCTAAACGCGGGTGAGCCCCTCTCCCGCAGCCCCCTTTAGGACGCCCCCCACGCTTTGATATGCTAATCGTGGCTGTGGGTCCGCTGGAGCTGGCAAGAGAGCAGAGGTTTTCAGAAGGCTGACATGTTACAAAGCTGCAAACTTCAAAAGCCTGGTTTAAAAGGTTCTGGTCTCATCCAGCAATATAAGTTTGCTTTTTACAAGGCCGAAGAGAAAATCCCAACAAATTAGAGTGGAATCTTAAACAATGAAGCAGGCCCAGCTCAGAAATAAGGAACCAATCAATGCTATCAACATGGCTTCTATCTATCTTGAAGACTTTAATCATTTCCAGATGAGAGCCCACGTCTGATTAGGGTCAACTGCCAGCCCTCCACGATCAGGCCCAGGGAAAAGGAGGACGCACAGGAGGCTCTGAGGCCGGAGTCCAAGATTTGGACCCATCAGCAGGTAACCCTACCTTGAACCAGGCAGAGGTTTCTGGCAGAGAGCAAGTCCAGCTGAGAGGACTTCAGCAACTTCTGTGGTTTAGAAGCACATATATAATTTGCAAGTTTCTCCTAGTTCTGACAAAAATCAAGTCACCTCACCAGGGTTGTGGCCCTGTCTGTTTGCGGACTATCTGGTCTCCTGTGCCATCAGACTGTGCTGTGTGTCCATCGGGGTCTCACCAGAGCATGACACACCCAACCTACAACTCTACCATTTTTTAAACGTAATCTCTTTGGCTCTGGGAGACCATTTTAGTCGTTGTCTTACTCGGCTTGGGCTGCCAAAACAGAGTAACACACACCAGGTGGCTTGAACAACAGAAATTACCTTTCTCGGTTTCAGAGGCTGGAAGTCCAGGATCAAGGTGGCGGCAGGACCGGTGTCCATGCGAGCTCTGCCTTCAGGCTGTGAGCCCCACGGTCTCCCCTCCCGCTCCCAGGACCTCCTCACTGTGAGCACCCTGGGGGTGGGGCGTGCTCAGGCGGCTTTCCTCCTTCTCTGCAGACAACAATCCTGTCGGATCAGGGCCCCACCCCTAAGGCCTCATTTAACCTTAATTACCTTTTTATAGGCCCTACCTCCAAATACAGTCACCTTGGGGTTTAGAGCTTAAAGGGGATCAGAATGGGCACCCCAAAATGTGCTACTTTGGCACAAGGGTTGTTTTGAGCTGAAAGCAACGGGCAGTCAACAAATACAGAGAGAAGCCTTCTCGGAGCTTCCCTTATCCGACTAAGAGCAGCAAGTTCTGGGAAATCAGGGGGCCATAAATACCCGCTTTAGGGTGAATTTACTCACAGAAGGGAAAACGCGAATAAAACCTCCCCTAAATCCCTTCTCCACGGGAGTTTAATGGCCCTGAAGGAGACAGAAAGACCGATATCAGACCTGTAAAGGCAAACATTACCACAAACTTTCTTATCTCTCATTTGCTCTCCTAAAAACCAGCTTGTCATTCCTAAAGAAACCTATTTGTTCTTTCCATAAAAGAGTCCCCTATTAAATTAGGGAATACAAACCTCTAACTTTAACCACCATTTAACCAGGCGGCTACTTCTTTTGTTGGTGCCATATGCATACAAATAAACCTGTTTCTCCTGGTCCTCTGCCTTTTGTCAGTTTATATTTGCAGGCCTCCACTTTTCAGAACATAGAAGGGTACAGAAAACTTTTTTCTCCCCTACAGGCTTCAATTTATGAATTTGAGTTGGGGGCCAGAAGGGACACAATTGAGTCCATAGCTTTCTTCCATCTTCCTTAGTTAACCAAACCTTTGAAGAGTAAATACAGCAAGCTAGAGGCAGGGCTGTGGGACTGGGAGGCAGATGCACTCACCAAGAGGGTAGCATGTCTCCCCGCTCCTTCACAGTTTTACCAGGGGTCGCCACTACCTCCAGCCATATTCGCTTTCTGTTTTGATCTTAAAAGGACCGTCTTTTCCACTGGGTATTTGTGCGCACAAGTGTGAGTTAGAGGGGGGTACTGAAGGTGGAGAGAGGGTTGTCACAGCTTAGAAGGGTAGCAGAATGTGTCACACTAAAATATGCCTCTGGTGTAAGGATTATTTTGACATGATTTTTCTTGAGAAACTGCAGACACAGGAGAATCTCTGAAAAGAATAGAATTTACATTTATAAAGGGATTCTACATTTCTGAGAGCCTCCCTCACTCTACCAGAAAAAGCAGCATGATGCAGAATCTCTAAAACTCTTGTCAATGGAGAAAGCACAGGCTTAAGTCTGCAGGACAACCTTCTCCTCCTCTACTTCCTAGTCACCTCCCTGACTTGGCCCCCTCATCCGCCAACAACTTTCTTTTGTCTTGAGCTGAAGACAGCATTTAAGGTGGTGGCTTGAGCCTTTTGGAAGACTTTTACTCCATTTTCCTGGTTATCGCTGCTGTGTACATGTTTTTTACTTGTTTGTTTTTCTCTTGTCAGTCTTTTATTATAAGGAGTCCCAGTCACATAACCCAGAAGGGTAGCAGGAAAACTATTCTCCCTGTCCTGCAGTTTGAACATAGGCCTGAATTTAAGCTGTGTTCCTCCTAGGCTTCAACTCTGCGGGGCCTGCCGTGCAGCCCTGCAGGTCGTCTGTTCTGTGGAGGTTCAGAACTTCATCCTCGGGTAAAGCCTCATGGTCCCCTCTCCGGATAACCCTCCAACCTAGTTCTCCAGGACTTCTGCCGATCAGAGGGAGGGGACAAAGGTGTGCCAAACCAAAAGGCCTCTTGATAAACTCTGAGAGACCGTGAGAGCCCTGTTTGGGGTTAGAAGTATCATAAAGGTGAGAGAAGGGAAAGGCGACCGCCCCGCCCCCATTCCTCTCCCAGAGACACACTCCCCTGGAGCAGATCTGGACAGTCCCCCTCCAGGGGCCCCGCAGGTCCAGAGGGGCCAAGCAGCTGCAGAACTTGTCTCTGCCTGGCACTGGCCCTTAAGGGTGGTGTTGGCAGCACAGAAAGGGCCTCGACCTCCCGCAGGACAATGCAGCCACGAGGACAATGGCCCCAGTGCAGCAAGATGAGCCACATTAAAAACCCCATGGAAAAAAATACTGGGAGTAAATACAGCAAATGGTGTTCTTTCCGATGTAGACAGCAGTCTAAATCATTGCATCCTTTGAGACAGACTTAAATCTCACTCAGCTCCCCTGTCCCATATCCAGAGGGCAGCCTGAGATCCTCCCCCACAAGACTAAGTCTGGGACCCCGCCCCTCTCCAAGAATTGCCCACCTGTGGCCCCCGTTTCCAGCCCCTCTACACTCGCAGTCCCCTTGACATCAGTGCCATTTCCCTCAGCTCTTTTCTTCTCCCTGCCCTCTTTTTTTTTTTTCCATTTCCATTTACACTCGGCTGTGGGTGGAGCAGACTTCTGAGGGTGTGAGAAATGCTGGGGGTGGTGCCGAGAAGAGCACCCATTTCATCACAGCACTTAACATTCCTCCAGCCACCGACCCCGTGAATTCCTCACCCACCCACATCTGCACAGCCGCTGGCCACCACCTGTCACACTGCAGCTCAGCCCACTTCCCCACCCTCACACCCCTCCCTCCGTTCACCTCTCTGCTCTTCCTCCCTCACCACCTGACTTACTCATTCATATGCAGAGCAGCATTACTAGGCTGTGTCTCCAGCCTCCAGCCTCCCTCCTCCGGGCCTGGGGACCTGCTCCTTTGCATTTCACCCTTGAAGTGGCCCATGAAGGTATTTTATCAAACAAAAGGCTACTTGCTCCGGAGAGGAGTTCTGGCCACTCCCCAAGGGGCAGAAGTAGTTGCTGTTGGCTGTGGTTTAAATTAATATTTTTACCTCTACAACAAGTATTTTCTATGCTTTCCCCTCAAGCAAGGATTAGTTGCAAAAAAAAAAAACACAGAAGTATAGGCCGGTAGTGCTCAACCGGGGGTGATTTTGCACCCCCAGGGAATATTTGGCAATGTCTGGAGACATTTCTGATCTCCTGTGGGAGTGGGGTGCTACCTGTAGTACGCAGAGACCAGAGAGGCTGCTAACCGTACTACAAGCACAGGACAGCCCCCTCAACAAAGAAATCATCCAGCCCAAACTGGCAACAGTTCTGAGGTTCAGAAAACCTGCTATAGATTGTTTTGAAGAAAAGCCTATAAACCTAAATCTAAACTAAAAACCTGCAATAAGCATCTAAAGAGAGTAACATAGTGACTTGCCTCTTGCTCAAAGTGGGACCAGTTAAAGGAAGCCATGACTTTCATGTTGACAGAGTAACAACAACAGTTAGAATTATTGAGAACTTGCTCTGCTCCTAACAACCCTATATGGAAAATAGCTGTCCAATTATCACCCCCTTTATAAAAATAAGGAAACAAAACTGAGGCCTGGAGCGGGTAAATGATTCGCCAAGGCCTCCCAGACAGTGAGGGATAGATCCAGGATACGCTGAGACAGATGTGTGTGTCAGGCAGGGAAGCAATCTTGTTGACATTCACACTTTGGTCTTAAACTTGCTGCCCACGAATATTTCTTGAATTTCTACCAGACTGCTATGCAAACAGAGAAGGTGCTAAAGGAAACATGAAATTTTGGCCATTAGGTTTCATCCCCAAAATGCGAAAGACAATTTTTTGTATTTTGTTGACAGAACTTCAAAAGTGTGTTTCATTCAGGAGACTTGAACGTTGTCCTTTAAAACTAATTAATGATGTTCCTGATGCACTAAGTGTATATAGTTTTAAAACACTTCTAAAGGTGTATTTTTAAATATTGGGAGTGTTGGGGAGGTAGACCCAGATAGTTTCACTGGAGAATTCTGCTAAATGTTTATAAAATGAACACTAATTCTATGCAATCTCTTCCAAAAAAATAGAAGAGGAGGGAACACTTCCCAATCCATTTTATGAAGCTAGTATTGCCCTAACATCAAAACTAAACAAAGGTAGTACAAAAAAAGAAAACTACAGACCAATATCCCTCGTGAATATAGATGCAAAAAATCCTCAGCGAAATATTAGCAAACTTAATTCAGTAATATACAAGAATTATCTACTATGGTCAAGTGGGGTTTATTTCAGGAATGCAAGGCTGGTTCAATATTTGAAAGTCAATCAAGATAATCCACCATATTAATGGGCTAAAGAAGAAAAAAATCATATCATTCAATGCAAAAAAGGCATTTCACAAAATTCAACATCCACTCATGATAAAAATTTCCCAGAAAAATAGGAACGGAGGGAAACTTCCTCAACTTGACAAGGAGCACCCACAAAAAACCCTACAGGTAACATTTTATTTAATGGTGGAAAGACTGAATGTTTTCCCCTAACATCAGGAAAAAGGCAAGGATGTCTGCTCTCACCACTCTTATTCAAGACAGGGCTGGAAGTTCTAGCCTGTGCAAGAAAGCAAGAAAAGGAAATAAAAGGCATACATATCAGAAAGTAAGAAATAAATTTGTCCCTATTTGTAGATTACATGATTGTCTATATAGAAAATCTCAAGGAATCTACCATAAAAAGAAAAGAAATAATAAGTTCAGCAAGGTTGCAGGATATAAAATACACAAAAATCTATTGTATCTCTATATACTAGCAATGACCATGTGGGCACAAAAATTTTAAGAATAATGCCATTTACATTCACTCAAAAAAACACAGGCATAAATCTAACAAAAAATGAACTTGTATGCTAAAAAATAAACAATGCTGATTTTTTTAAATCACATATCTAAATCAATGCAGAGACATACTACAGCAATGGATTAAGTCAACATAGTAAAAATGCTAATTCTCCCAAATTTGATATACATGATCAATGTAATTCTTATTAAAATCTCAGATTTTTGTAAATACAGATGATAAGTTTACTCTAAAACTTATATGGTGTAGAAAAGTAACTAGAATGGTTAAAAATTTAATGAAAAAGAAAGAGAAATCAGTCTACTTGATTTTGAGATTTTTTATACAGCTGTAGTAATCAAAACTATGTGGAACTGGCAAAGGAATAGACATATAAAGCAATGGAACAGAATAGAGACTCAGAAATAGGCCCATACAAACATACCCAACTGATGTTTGACAAAGGTGTAAAAACAATTCAACAAAGGAAAAACAGCCTCTCACAAATGATGCTGGAGCAATTGGCTATATAAAGAAAAAAAAACAACTTCCACCTAATCCTCATAGCTTATACAAAAATTAACTCAAAATGGAACTATTGACTCAACTGTAAAATGTAAAGTTATAAACTTTTAGAGAATAACATAATCTAGGTATATGCAAAGAGGAAAAACTGACAAGTTGAACTTCATCAAAATTGAAAACCTGCTCTGTGAAAGACCTTCTTAAGAAATATCCTGCTTGTGCTATTATACTTTAGTTTTGCAAGGTGTTTCCATAGGAGGAAACTAGGTAAAAGGTACAGAAGATCTTTCTGTAATATTTCTTACAACTGCCTATGAATCTATAATGATCTCAAAATTTTGTATTTAAATAAACTACATTCTACATATTATAATTACAATACATTCTAATAAACTATATTATATCTATTTAGAGAGAGAGAGAATTCACCTTAACCCTTCCAGGGAGCCACAGTTTGACAGAAAGGTAAGCCCTGATACAGGCTTTAGGAAAAGTTAAAAACTATGCAAGCCCAGAAGAGACCAGCCCCTTGATTTTAAGGCTAGCAGGTGCCCATTCACTGGAGGGACCCCTAAAACGTGAGCAGGAGACAAGTTGGCCACTGTCCTGAAGAGCAGGCACTCTAATCCTTGTAAAATAAACTGTAGACATGGAAATTGTTATGTGAAGAGTGAGGAGACCAAGGAAAGGGATGTGGGTAATGAGATGTACAAAGGAAGAGCAGGGAATTACCATGGAGTCTAGAAAGAGCTGAGGATGAGACACTAGGTATTTTTCCAGCACTGCCCAGAACAGAACACAGATGGCCAACGTAAACATCCAGTCGACTGGGCAAACGCAGCCCCTGCTCCCGGAGGCTTTTCCACTGGGGCAGTCACCCTGTGACAGAAATCCGCCCTCCAGGAAATCCAGTTCCCCATGCTTTCCGAGTTCTAGATTCACCAAGCAACCTTCTGATCTCCGTGCTGTTCATGGTTTCCTCACCGGAAGAGAAGGGGCTAATGGGATCCAATCTGCTAAATGATGACATGTTTTCTTCCCTTACAACCTTCCCACGGTTTTTTGACATGGGGCATTTTGTTCCAAGTTGTTTTATCTCTCAGGCATGATCGTATTTTCCGCACAAGAATATAATCTCCTTGAACATCTCTAAAACAAAAAAAACCCCATATCATTGGAGGCCCACCGAGACAGGGGTGCAAGTGTTTTGTTCTGTTCTGTTTAGTTTTAAACGGAAATTGAATCTTGGAGGGGCACCTCCGCCCACCGCGAAGACGGGCTTGTTCCCTCTTCCGTAGAGCTGTTGAGCCTCACGCCTCCAGCTGCCGGAGGCATGAGTGTGCTTTGCTTTACCTTTGCAGATCCACAAGGCCCAAGAGAGAGGGAATTAGCCCCAAGAGGGACAACGGACCTCCCAGCACCAGAGACAGACTGTTTCACCTTCAGTGGCCTAAACCCACTCTAGCCACTGAGCTTTCAAAAACTCTTGAGATCTTTTATTGACCAAGGTACCCGATCACACCTTTTTACGACCATTTTCCCAGTGTAAGGCACAAAAGCTGAATGGGGAGGAGGACGCAGGGGTGGGAGGAAAACTTTCCTTCTTGTAACAGCTATAGCCATGCTCAGTATCTGAACTGAGTCCCGATCAGGACACAAGCCTGACCTCCCCAAATCATTGAAAAGCAACTTGAATCTGTTCTTCGTCTTCTTAAGGAAAAAAAAAAAACTGCCAAAGGGAATAGAGCAAAACCTATTTAAATCTTCTTTCCTTTCCTGTTCTGGGCCTCTGCCCCAGAATTCATTCTCTCCTTGAGCTGTTCTTTTTCTCCCCCTTAAGGAGCTCTTTCTAAAATAAGTCAGTCAAGGTTTCCTCCTCACTCATCAGCCTGGAGGGGGGCAGCCAGGCCTGAAGAAAGGAACAGAATCTTCTCCAGAAGTCCGGAAGGAACATACACATACAGAGCTCCACGTAGGAAACATACACACATAGAAGGTGATGCTCTGATTGTGTTGTGCCTCCCACATACGGGGTAAACAGTAACAGGCAGTCCTTCACAACAGTTGTCATTAGACACGTGGTTGCCGCCCATGGACATGGCTACACATTCACCCTCGAGCTTGACCAACAGCTCAACAGTATTTTTATTACACAGAGGGAAAATAAAAAGATTTTAAGAAGAGAAGAAAAAGAAGGAGAAGAATGAGCAAGAGCAGAAAATGAAGAGATGAAAGCAAGACGGTAAGGAAAAGTGAGAGAGACGAGGGACGAGCAGAACTGAACATTGTGCAGCGCGGGGAAAAGCCAAGAGCTTGCTGGAGAGGGGTCCCTTCACACAGTCTGTTCAGTCTCCCTGCACACTCTGGAGATCCCAAAATAAGATCAATCGTAGATGACACTGAGCGTTCTCCAAACACCTTTCTGAGAACACCTCCCACAACGTGTCAAAACAAATGAAATTCCACATTCCTGTTTGTAAATATTTTTCCCCAGCAATAAATGAAAGCTGTGATTCTACAGATACCTCACAGCTTAGCATACTTTATGAGGTGTATAAATAAGACCTACAGTGTGATTGGAGAGCTTCTGTCCTGGCAGAATGATTTTTATACTATGGGTAAGCACACATTTACATAATTGAATTCAACAAATACCGATTGAATATACATAGTATTATATAAATATGTATCGATACATATGAGCGCTAAATGAAGAAAAGCTGGTCGGAATCAGGCTGCGTGTAAGCCCCGATGGCAGCCCCCTGTCCCCCTCAGTTCCTGTAGCGGGACTGGGTGGTCTGACTTTGGGGAACAGATGCTATTTGGGTCTCATCACATTATTCCCCTGTGCCCATCCCTGATCCCACAGTGCAGTGGATAAATAAAATCTGTGCACAAGCATTAAATCAACATGCATTACACATCACCGAAAATACATATAAGATGCAGGAATTGCATCTTTATTTCCAAACACATTTGCTATAAAAGCTTCTTAAAGAGATTGGGGGATTCAGGGGGAAATGTTAACATTTTTGACGAAGGAGAAAAAGGGTTTGAGTTGCATCTGTTATTTGAATACTTAGGTTGTGGGAGTGACCTTTCAGATATTGGCAAACACCTTTCTAAACTCAACGAATTTTGCATTGTAAATTTATAGGAGAAAAAGACATCCTATAAATTTACTTTTCGCTACACTGAAAGAAAAATTCTAACTGCTCTGCATTAATCTGCTGAGGCTGCCATAACAAAATACCACAGACCGACTGGCTTAAACAACAGAAACTTATTTTTCACAGTTCTGGAGGCTAGAAGTCCAAGATCAAGGTATCAGCAAAGTTGGTTTCTGGTGGACTCTGGCTTGCAGATGGCCACCCTCTTCACTGTGTCCTCACATGGCCTTTATTCACAGAGAGAGAGAGAGAGAGATTTCTGGTATCTCCTCCTGTTCTTATAAGCCTTACACCAACCCTATTGGATGGGTGGGTGCCCCATCCCTGTGACCCCATTTAACCTTAATTACTTCAATATACGAATTTGTGTTATCAACACAATTCAGTTCATAATATGCTCCTAAGTGCTTCCAACTGAAAATATTATTTCAAATATCTTCTGGAGCTAAAATCTAGGAACAGAAATGGTTTTACAAGTGCTAAAGCTCAGAGTGATAAGCGGGGAATGAATTTAATATGTATATTGTTATCCTGATTGTTGGTGGTGATGGTTGACTTTGCTTTTCTTTCCCACATCACTTAACACTGACTCTCAGAACTTCTCGAAATCCAGAGCTCATTCATTCTGGGCTCCAAGCCCTCCAAGAGTAGAAGTCCTTTCTTTTCAACTCCCTACCATGTGGGGCACATACAAGGAACTCAATAAATATTTGTTGCAAGAATGAATGACTCCATTTCTTGTAGAAAGGGGAAGGTCAATGAGAAGGGCCTGAGGGGGTGGAAGCAGGCTGAGATGGACCCTCCTCTTATCGCCCAAGCCTCTCTGGCAGCTGAGGAGGAGAACTCTCTAAAATAAGCAACCATAATGGCCTAAGGAGAAGAGACAGGAAACCCTAAGTCAGTTCGCTGAGCAAAGCACACTCAGAGAATGTTGACAATGAACTGGGGTGAAGGGCGACCCAGCTACACTTCAGTTCCCCCAGCCACACACCCAAAGCTGCCAGGGTCCAGGCCAGGGGAGACGGCGATTAGACCCGAGGTCACAAGGAACAACCAGCAGACATGTAGTGAGTACCTGCTCCTCAGTCATTCAAGAAATACTTATTGATCACATATTTTGTGCCAACTATTGTCCTTGGCACTGTAGACTCAAAAGATGCATAAGACAGTCTAGTCCTGAGGGACAAGTATGGGGAGATGACAATGCTGAGACAGGACAGCTGTGGCTGGCTTCTCCTCATCCCTAACACAGCATCATGTAAGAGCTGGCGGTTCCCCAGGGTCTGAAATTAAAGACCTCACCTGTGTGTGTTCCCTGGGCCAAGCAAAAAGTTTTTCATTTAAATCTTATGTATTTTGTATGGCTGTGCACTGATTTACCTGGACTGCTCTTGCAATGAGCCAGTGGAAGGACGTGACTTAACAGTCCTGGTCGTTAAGGCTTGCGGTGACAAACTATAAGAGTAGGATGAATAAGCGGGGATAAAGGTCTGCCCCAGTGAGAGGACATTAGGCAGCTGACGGGGAGCATGGATGGAGGAGGAAGTAGTCGTGACAACCCGGCTTGGTGACCGGCATCCTGCCAGGGCCGACCTGTTGGTGGCTAAGCCAGCCAGGACATCCTACCACCCCCAAGCAGCAGACTTACCACCACCCTGCATGTGAGATCATGCAGCACTCAGCATTGTGACCACTTCCTTGCTTGTTTATCGCTAAACTGGCCCAAATAAAAGGGCTCTGACTTTGATCTTGCTGTGGAAGTCCCCCAGGTAAGGCAGAAGCACCTGGACACTCCCACACTAACATGAGAGCCGAGCCTGATACCAAGGGTTGGGAGCAGTACAACCCGTTTCATATGCCTCGACCTCATGGACTAATAGCTAACTCTTACACAGAACGTTCTACATGCCAGGCACGGTGCTAGGTTCTTTACAGACCAACTGGCTTCAGACTTACAGCCACTTTTATTTGGTTCCTGTTTTCATGTCCACTTTACAGAGGGGGCTGAGTGAGTGGCCGCTAGTAAGTAGCTAAGATTCAAATGCAGGCAACCCAGCCCCAGAATCCATGCTCTCCTCCTCTATCCTGACCTGCTTCTCTGTGCACGGAGTTTGAAGAAAGCAGAGCGGAAGAGCCAAAATGCTCAGAAGAGGCTTCCAGAAGGAAGTCAACCCAAGAAGCCTTGTGCCCTCGGATGCCCAGCATAGCGACAAAAGGCCTGCATTGTGTTTCCAGAAGGCTCAGTTTGCCTGGCCAGGAGTTGCCCCTGACAGTTCAGTTCACACCACCCAAACTCACGTCAGGCTCACTTAACAGACATCTGTTGCGTAAGTGCATGAACAGAGGAAAAAGAGTGAGTGAACAAAGCAGAGGGCAAACACATTGGTTGCCATGGAGATTAAAAGTACCAGCCGACCTGGAACCAATCAGGTAGGTGGACTGGGGAAGCACTGGGCTCTTTGACTACATTACCTGCTACACAGCCACAAAAACTCCCACGGAAAATAGTACTCATTTCATTGTGCTGGTGAGGAAACAGGCTGGGAGAGGGGACCCAAGCCACCCGCCCACACATTCGGACCACATCCTTGTCACTCCTGCTTCTGCCTGTTAAGCGACTCCTCACCGGTCTCCTCCCAGAAGGAAAATTAACTTGCGAAATCCAAATAACAGGATGCACCTGCTGGGGGAGTGCAGGCGCGGACAGGGGCGTGGGGGGGTCTTTAGGAACAGCTTCCTACGGAGACGGAGACGGTCCACACGCCCAGCTCCCCAAGGCAGCAGGGCACCTGCGAGCTGGCAATGAGCATTCCGGGCAGCCAGCGGGGCGTCCGCACATGGGTCACTGCTGCAGAAACTAAAAATTGCCATTCTCTCACTCCGGCGCCTTCTTCAATATTCCTTATCAGCCACCAAAAGCTAGGGCCATTACCGTATTGCCTCACGATGGGCAGGCTACAGTTCCCTAGATTACATCTTATCTGACATTAGTTACATTTTGGGGTCATTGCTTACAGGCACTTCAATTTCATAAGTAAGCTATCTCCAAATCACAGAGGCAGCCATTCTGAGCCTCGTTCCCAGAAGCTAAATTTCCTTGCACGGGCCTGGATTCCAGCGTGTACTATCGGCTGGTTCTATAGTTCCCCATCCATTAACTAGAATAAGTAATGATCATATTCTTTCCCTCGATTATTTTGTGTTCTATTTTTGGTGTTTGGCCTGAGAGGAACTACAGACGGAATCTGGTTGTGTAAAATCATCATCTTCAGAGCAAAGAATCTTTTTGCAAGGCATTTGTCATCAAGGTTAAGGAATTTTTCTCTTGTTATTGATTTTAGAGGGATCAGATATTATATAGAGAGATACAAAAATATAGCTGTACGCAGCATTACCCTATAATCATCAAAGGTTAACAGGTGTAAAGGGGAAAGAACATATTTTCACAAAATGTAGTAACCCACATGAGCTGTCCTACCACTAATGACCAAAGAGAAACCAAACTGAGCATGTGAGGGGTGGATAAGACACCTAAAACACTGTCTGCTGACTTCCCTCCACTGCCAGATGTCAAGATGCAGTAGTGTAAGAAGGGCAGGAGATGAGACTTGACTCAGTTCCTCAGGAAATCCACCTCCTCGTAGTGCACAGCTAACTGTAAAGGAAAAGCAACAAAGCAAGGGAATGGGCACGTGGGGATTATTTAAAATGATGAGTTTCAAAGCACAATTGTGTTTAAACCTCTTCGCAGAGCAAACAACTGTTTTCCCTGGAGAGGCACTTTCTACGAACTCACCTTTCCAGTCCTCTGGCCTCTGGGAAAGGTGAGTTCGTAGAAAGTACTTCTTTTTAAGCTGTTGTGTATTGCATTGAAGAGACTCTTCTGCTCTTTATACAAAAGGTACATGATTTGCCATGCATCAGGAAAACTAGAAGTCTTCAATAGATATTTTACTGAATGGATTTGCAAATTCTGCGTTAGCAATCTATCTTTAAATATACATTCTATGTGATGGACAGTGACTGTAATGGGGCATATAGGGGGGACTAGATGAAGTGGGGAGCTTAGTATCCATAATGTTGCACATGTAATTGTAGATTAATGATACCAAAAGAAAAAAATACATACTTTCTATGTGTTAGCTATTAGGAATAGAGTAATGATGGCTAGAATGTATTTATTATTTAATGTCCTCAAGTTTTTGTGACCGAATTTGGACGAAGGACCTCCTTCCATCCCCCAACATTACAAGGGCTAGAAGACTAAACGCCACACTTCTCAGACTCCCTTGCAAACAGGATCCTGGATGTGACTTGGCTGTGCCAGTAAGATGCCCTGTGTGATACTGGAAAGGTAGAGGAGAGGTAGATGTCATCTCCTGTCATGGGGCGGTGGGTAAGCAAGCTCAGCAGATGGGAGTGTATACACAAGTTCCACATCTGGTTTGAGGCAGTAGTGGACAGGGCAACAGAGTTGGCAATTCCTTCCAATTGAATTTCGAGTGCAATTGTGAATCCAAGAGCCCAGCAGTGCCCTGACCTCCACTCCTTCATGGTTTTGTATCACCCAGTTCCTTGCATTACCTCCATTTCTGCTAGAGATCTCTAGAATGTCTTGTGTCTCCTGCCTCGAACCCTGATTAATACATGTGTTTCCTCTAAGGGCCAGAACAGCCTAAGATTACAGCCTGCATGGTTGGACTGATCTTGGATTCGTATTTTGCAGGGCAAGTTTAATGGTAAGATGGGTTAAAAAGTGATTTGGACAGCATTTCCCAAATGACAGCACGAATACCTTGGTGACTTAAGAGGTACAAGGACATAGCATTAAATAACACTGAAACATGTAATGAAGGAGCCATTCCCTTGTCAATTCTCTTTTAATCATTTAGGGAGAACTCTTAGGTTAGGACTTGCTGTCTTTAACACCTCTAATACTTACTAATCCCCTTTATTTGCAAAAAGAATGGACACAGAGCCTTTGATCAGGCAATGATCCTTAAGCTAGAATATAAAAACACTGTTGTATTTTCAACATATTTATTTCTAGAGTTATCTTCTCAGTAGGACAGGTGATACAAGTTTTCCATGTAGATTAGCAATAAGTGTCCTTTTAATTTTTACTTTTTATTTCAAAATCTTTCAAATATAAAAAAATAGAAAGAAAAACAGCATGGCAAACACCCACATCCCTGCCAGAGATTCTACCATTGTTTACATTTTCCAGATGTCCTTGATCTGCAATTTCTCTTTTTTGTTCAACAGCTTAAAAGTAAATTATGGTTGGGGGGGCACAGGGAGGGCTGTACAACCCAGAGAGGACAAGTAGTGACTCTGTGGCATCTCACTATGCTGATGGACAGTGACTGTAATGGGGTTGGTGGGGGGGGGACCTGATGAAGGGGGTAGTGTGATCACCATAGTATTACTCATTTGGTTGTAGATTAATGATATCAAAATAAACTTATTAAAAAAAAGTAAATTATGGACATTGAAGCATTTCACCCCTAAAATACTTCAGCATGCAATTCCAGAACACAAGAATATTCTTCTCCAAAACCATACTCATTATCACACAAAATAAAATGAGTAATTCCCTCATGTTGTCCAGTCTGTGTTCAATTAGGAGGCTATTTTTTGTTAAATAAATGCACTTTTAAAATGTGAGATGATTTAAAGAAAAAAATAAGTAATAGTAAATAATAATATGGATGATAAGTGGGGAAAAGGGGAGTGTTGATAGGATTCAAACTCCAGCTTTAAAACTAATACCTGAGAAATGGTAGGAAGGATGAAACGTGAGATCTAGGCTGTGTAGGAAGAGGAAATAGAACAAGAAAGATGCAAAGACATTAGGAGAAAAGTACATGGGTCAAGAAATAGAAGTCACTCCTAGAATAATGATGTTGGCAAGAATAGAAAAAGTGAAGCAGAGGGGTAAAAAGTGAATGTACACCAGTGTGGTTAGAGGCTCTCCCTGGGAGTTACAACAAGGGCCACCTTGTGCCCCCCACAGTGGAGTAGATCACCCACCAAGCTCCACAGCCAGCCGCCTGGTCTGAATCCTGGCTATGCTACTATCCACTATTAATTACTTTAGGGAGTCTTTGCCCCTGTTAGCTCATCTATATAATGGGGGGAAATAGTAGTTCTGCCTCATATATTGCTGTAAGGAATGTGTAAGAATTAATATACTACAACCCACACGCAATAAGCATGACTCAAAGTATTCAGTGGTGTAAAATGCGGGCTTCTGTTATGGCCAAGATAATGAAAAACAGCACTTTTAGTGGGACTGTATTGTCACAGAATGCCCAAAAGGAAAACTAATAAATGTACTGTATGCACCTGACCAGAAATGGTGCCTCGGGTACTGGGGCGGGGGAAGGGGAGGCGGGGGTAGTCGGAAGAGGGCGGCTGGGGGAGATTTGCAACTGAAAGTTGGTGGGAAGGGGAAGGGGAAGGGCCCAGGAAAGGGGGGGACTAAGGTCAAGGTTAACATCCGCAAGTGCATTATAAAGGGCTCTTCTCCCCAAAAGAATAGAATTTTATTTAGCTTCCATATAAGTATGCAGGCAGGCAGAAGACCGGCGATAATTACCAGCAGCCAATTGTGTTTTATGGGATATTGATTCATCACTTAGTTTCACGACACATGTCAAGTGCTGAGAACAGGCCCTGGCACTCAATAAATGCTCACTGCCATTATTAGCATCCCTCCCTCCTGTCCATATCCAGTGCCTCACCCTATTTCAGGTAAATGTACCACGTGGCTGGTTTATGTTAGTTCTTCCCAACTGGCCTCCTGACCTGGGCAGAGATCTCAAAGAACCCACCAGACAGTCCCCACGTAACTCTAAGGTTCCAAGTGTCTGCCACATCCCAGCCACTTCCTTGGGGTTCTCCACACAAAAGTCAACCTGCTTGGTACCATGGTGTCCTGCTGTGTTCACCACAGCTCACTGGCCCAGGGTGGCGTCTGATAGAGAGGCCACTGTTCATAGGCTGGTAGGCAGCCAGTGAAGTCACCTGAGCCAGCAGGGCGGCTCTGTACCCACCTGTGGTTGACTAGTCCAATTGTATTCTTCAATTCAGAGAATATGAATGTAGGATAGAGAGAGGACCAGCCAGCACAAAGGAGACAGAGGCAAAACCACACAGAGACAAGACCCTAAGCAGAATTCCTGAGGCAGGAGATCCATGTGTAGGCAGTGTTTCCGCTTCTTCCCCTCCTCATCTCTCATTCCCACTGAACCCCAGATCAGCCACAAATCCTAATTAAGGAACTAACATCTTGGTCATTATACTCCTCTCTGGTTCTACTCCCAACATTATCTTGAGTAATGTCGAGGTCCACGTGGGTACCCAAGCTCTACAGGTCTAGAGCTCTCCAAATCCAGGGTCTTTCCCTTTGACTCATCCTCCAGCACAGACTTAACACTTCCTAAGTCTAGGAATCCCAGAACCATGGAATTTTAAAGCTTGAAGAGACCTTCTAGATGTCATGACTTCCAAAAAAACTTAATCAGCTTCCCTCTGTTATGACCTTTCAGATTGCCTTTTGGAAATAAGTATCAAAACTCCACTTCTGGCCATTTATCCTAAGGAAATAATCATAGAAGAACTCAAAAATGATGTAACAATATTCATTGCCACACTCTTCAGAATAGCAAAAGTTTGAAAACTACTTACATGTGTAACAATAAGAATTTGGTTCAATAATTATTGTATGCAGCTATTAGGTAGAACACTAGTGACTAAAAACTGGAATAGGGGCTTAGATTTATTAACATAGAAACATGTTCTTGTCATATACATAAGTCAGAATAGAGAGTCACAAAATGGAGAGTTATGTTCTGATTTCATTGACTGGCAAATAAATTTTAAATATGTTTACATAAACATACAAAAATCTGGCAGGATTTTGTAGAACTTATCTCTAAGTGGTAAGAACATCGGTGATTGAATTTTGCTTCTTTTTGGGGTATGTGTAAGTTCTAAATTTCTGCCCTGTATATACATTTCTTATGAAATAAAAACAAAACAAAAATCCTACCTGTGGCCCAGATCAGATAACATCCCTCCTATAAATTCTGTTGAGAAAGGCCCATCCAGAAATGTCAACCCCTGCTTCTGAATGTAGACATTTTTGTATCTGTGTCCAACCCCAAAAACACATTCACTTTCACATCTCTGCTCTCTTGCTGCAAGACCGAATAAGACCCTTACTGCATGACCAAATGAGAACACAGTTGCCTATCACCGTTATACAGTGGCCCCAAAAAGGTATGTGCATGTCCCGGACTCTGTGAATGTGACTTTTTTTGGGAAAAGGGTCTTGCAGATATAATTAAGTTTAGGATCGTGATATGAGACCATCCTGGTTTATCCAGGTGGGCCAGAAATCTAATAACAAATATCCTTACAAGAGACAAGAGAGGGGGTGTCACAGACCCAGAGGAGAAGGCCTGTGAAGACAGAAGCAGAGACTGGACTTGAGCAGCTAAGGGACTTCTGAAGCCACCCGTGGAGCTGGAAGATTCCAGGAAGGATTCTCCCCTAGACCACCTGGAGGGTGGGTGACCCTACTGACACTGATTTCAGCCTCTGGTCTCCAGCATAAATAAGTCTGCAGCAATCTGTTACAGAACACTTAGGAGACTACTACACACATAGTGGGCACCTTGTCAGCATTGGTGAGGTTGGGAGGGCAGATTCTTTGAAGGACTGTGTCCTGGGTTCTTCTAGCTTTCACTCAGAAAGGAAGAACATCTCATTAAAATACTTTTCTAAACCCTAGTTTCTCATAATGGAATCAGAATCCTTCCTCCCCCTGTGTATTTAAGGCGCAATGGCCAAGTGCTATTTAGTGAAAAGTAGAAATTAAAGTAATTGAACCTCCCTCCCAATGTCTTTGTGGAGACCCAGACTTCCGGCACTCTTTTAAACGCTAAGCCCCTTATTTAACCTGAGCGTGAGTCCAGTATCCGCGGCGTGGCACAGACATCCCCAGACACTGGCAGGAAGAGCTTTAGGGACGGTGACAGAGCTGGGAGTTTGAAAAACTTGACTTACTTTTCCCTTGTGTCACATTCTTCCTGTGACCCCGGGGGTCCTCTAACCCACAGGTGCAGCCTGCCCGCAGGGGGGTGGGGCACGGTTTGGCCTCAGCCATTTGCTTTTTGTTCTGGTTTTGAGTCAAATGCTCCAGTGCTTTGATAAAGAGAAATGAAGAGAAGAGAAAACTGTGCTTTTCTTCAGACCTAAAAAAACAGTGTCGAACACTCAAGGGATTATCCTAGAAAACACGGTGTAAAGAAACGTGAGGCGGTAGAGGTAGACCAGAGGGAATGGGACACTGAAACCTCAAAAATGTAGAATAATTCCTGTAGAATAATGTCTGCCCAGGATGAGAGAACACATCAGGCTCCGAGGTCACTTTTCTTGTCCATGTGTCCTACAACCATGCGTGGTTCCAAATATAAGATGGCCCTCCACCTCGGGTTCCAGGGGGGAAAAGAATGTGCAGAATGAATCCACACGGAAATGAACGCGGGGCTGGTGCTGGACAAGACCGTGGAGAAAGGGAGACCTGTCCTGGCCACTCCATCTACATCACCCTGCCTGGACCATTTATTTCCATATGGACTCCTTGGACCCAGAGATGCTCTGTGCCCTGGGCTAGGCCTGCTGGGGGCCCTGCTTCCTTCTTCCTGAAGCTTCCTCCTTCCCAGCTGACTCTGCCAGGATCCTGCCCCACTGGGGCCTGCGCTGTGATGGGGGCTGGTCTGTAAAGGACCTGGGTGAGCTTCTGAACAGGCGGCTGCAAGAAGCATATTTTGCTGGTCCTGGGCTATTGATTGCAGCTTGCAAAAGTAGAGCATAGGTCCATTCCTCCCCTCAGGGAAACTGAAGGGTTGCCCTCCCCGTCCCCCGGGGGGAGCAAGCAAAGGCTGGAAGGAAAAAGAGAAGCCTTTGACCATCTTGCCAACCAGAAATGAAGGAATGCGCACAGCCTGCGAGGGGCTGTGGGGGGAGGCAGCCTGCTCAAGGGGACAGGGACCAACCCAGTGACTCTATTGGACCTAGATGACAATGGCAGATGATGGGATGAATTTTTCTTCTAGGCATAAATTGCATTATAATGGTGGCTTTCAATGCTTGAAAGAAAGACAAGATGAACATGAGAATTTGGGCCAGTGGCCAGTGTGGGAAATACTCTTTAACAGAAAGGCTTTAAAAATGCTCCTCTGCAATCATATCTAAACATAGCTCTTATTCACTAGGCACTTGTGAGTTTAATGAATGAATGGCTTTGAAAAGTATTTCTCATACTAACTGCAAAATTGGAATGCACTTTCCAAATGGCCACCCTCCAAGGGCTGGTGACGCCACAGGACCACTGTCAGTAACGCAAAGCAGTCGGAGTTACTTAAAAAGGATCGTATACCATCGGCTGGCTTAACTGAATGTGAGCAAGATCAGAAGAGGGAGAAGGCCCGACCATGTCACCTGGGAGCACAGCTCTCATCCGGACGCGGAGGGCCGAACGGAGAAACGGGCAAGGCTGGAGGCAGCCGTCCCCTGGGTGCGGCATGGTTTCTGAATCCTGGAGGAGGGACAGGCGCACTAAAGGATGAGGGCTTCCCCTCCCTTTCATGGAGAGCAAGTCTTCCTGTTGACAGACCAGGACCAAAAGTACCTCAGGAGAAGGCAGCTGGATGGATGGCATGCCCCAGTGCCTGAGTCCCTGCATACAACAGGCTAGTAGGTCCCTGGCCCTGACACTCAGCCGTGTTTGAATGGTCACTAGATGTGGCCCAGTATTTTCTTCCATAGGAACATGCTTACAAAATACATGGTAAAATCCCCTTGACCCATACCTCAGGCCTCAGCACAAAGCCAAGTTAAATGCCCTTTTCTGATGCTCTAAATAGCATCTGTATATCCCCCATCAAAAAAATTCTCACATTGTCAGGCCACCTTGAAGCTGACATCAGCCATGTATTTCATCACATAGACTTAGGAGCTAGAGGAAGCTGATTTTTGGAGGTGGAGTTATGGGAATGAAGCAGATCTTGGAGGTCAGAGGCCAAGGACAGAGGAAAGCTCTAACAGGGGTGTCCCTAGTTTTTGTGCTCCATTCCTGGCACCACTGAGTGCCATGAGGTACCCCAAGATCTTCACCCCAAGTCCCCACTCTTGCAAAAGCTGGGTTTCTGCTACTTGCTGCCCGAGGCATCCTGCAGGGATGCCCCCACCTAGATAGAGAGCTCTGTGACTACGGGGTCTGTCTAGTTCACACTTGTATGCCAAACAAATGGATGTGCAATAAAGACCACGCACCTGGGAATCCTCAGAAGACATGGGAAGTAGGAGATTTATTGTGAAAGAGTCTTGGTTTGGGAGTCAAAATCCTGTGTAATCACTTTGTCTCTCCTCCGTAACTGTGGCTATAAGACAAGTCACCGCATCTCTCAGGGCCTCTATTTGGTCCTAGAGAGCCCGTAACATAATGTAACATAACATACTTTAACACATAAGATTAAGTGGTTGGTACTCATTAGAAAGACACTTTTAGTATTTCCCCTAGGTTCCCATATTTTGTAAATATCTTATCTGAAATTAACGGCATATGCTAATTCATTTTGCCATAAGATAATGAGTATTACCACACACACCAAAAATCATTCCAGTAAAAGCAAAAAAAAAAACCCAAAACCCTCAAATCCTTACCATTACACTTATGCTGTTCCCTCTTTCCACAGATAAATGATGTACAGTCTGCGTTAGAAATACTGAAAAGTGCTTGAGAACGCCCATTCCTACACTCAGGGACTCGAGCCCTCTTGGTATACCAGGCAGAAAACATTTCACCTGATGACTGATAACTCTAGATCTCTATTGTTCTGACAGCCTAACAGATGCCTGCAAACCAGTACAAATACTGGACCCGAAGGAAGCAGGCTGTACATCTGTGAGAAAGGTCAAACGAAAAGCAGGATGCTTTCAGTTGTTCTCGGCAGTTTGAGAGTTGAAGGTCACTTCCAAAAACACTGCCCTTATCATGCAGGTAATATTTGCAGGCCAGCAAAGTCTTCTCCTGCCTCCATCTAATAACTGACTAATAACTTCGCTGAGCATCACCCACATGCACACTGTGCACCTCGTGTCTGTTCTCTCAATCGCCCTTTCCCCCGACTTCCCGAGCATTATATGATAGGCACTAATATCTCGTCACCCCCATCGTTCAGATGAGGAAACTGAGGCATGAAGGCTGGGATGACACCCAGACTGTCTGAGTCCAATCCTGAGCTTCTAGCCTTGACGTTCCACAGCTTCTCAGCATCCTATTGACCATTAGATAGCATTATTTGAAATCCTCAGTGGCGTCTGTGTCAGTTTCCCATTACAAACTATCACAAACCTGAAACTTATCTTCTCACAGTTCAGGAGGCTAGAAGCCTAAAATCCAAATGTCTGCAGGGTGGGCTCCTTCCGGTGGTCCTGGCGGAGAATCCCTCCCAGGCCCCTCCCCTAACCCCAGGCACTGCAGGAAGCCAGCAGTCACTGGTGGTCCTTGGCTGGCACCATTCCAGGCTCTGCCTCCATCCACGCACTGCCTCATCCTCTGTGTGACTCTGTGCCCCCTTTTCTGCCTCTCCAACGGACCCCGCCATCGGATTTAGGGCCCACCCAACCCAGAACGAGCTCGCCATGGAGTCCTTGCCTCAATGACACCTGCAACAACCCTTTTTCCAAATAAGGTCATGTTCGCCGGTACTGGGGCTGAGGACTTTGACATGTCTTTTGGGAACAATCCCCCTGTATCACCCAGTGACTTTCTTCTCAACCTTTTCATGCATCTGATTTTCACATAATCCCATAGTTCTTTATGCAAGGTCTTGAACTCCTACGTCCACAAATTTAGTCCACATAAGATTTATCCCTCCAATTACACAGATATGAGCGATTTTTTTTTAAAGAAAAACAGGAACAGAGAATATTATGAGATGATAGAAGACGCAGAAGCATTTATTTAATTAACAAATTTCTTGAATTCTTGTGGGTCAAGCACTTTGCCAGGTGTCAGTCCACAAAAAAGCAGACGTAATGCCTTCCCTGGGGGAGCCTGTGGTTCGGCTTGGGGAGACAAGGACGCAGAGGACAGCTGCAGCACAATGGGAGAAGCTCCATCAGGTGCACACAAAGGCTTGCAGGGTCATAGAGAAAGGAGCAGTTAATGCTCCCCGGGACCAGGGAGGGGCTTCCACAGAGCAGGTGACATCTGAGCTGGATCCTGAAAGACAAGTGGGATTACACCCAAGCAGGAAGGAACCCAGGAAGGGCATTTCAGGCAAAGGACAGGGCAGGAGCCTGGCTCCAGATGCTGAAGAGATTGACGAGTTCAGCAAACAATGAGCAGATAGTTATTTAGGCCCCATTTTCATCTCAGCAGTCTCTGCTCAAAAACTGACTTTTCATACATAAGGCACCCACCCCGAAGCCTTTATTCTAGAATCCAGGCCCTCGGTAACCCAGTGCAAATGGCTTCTTCCCTACACGGAGCCTGTACTGTGGCCCTCCTGTCCCCTCTCTGCCCTTATGTGGAGTGAACACTCCTGCCAAGAGGTCCTAGTCTCCTGCCGGAACCACCGCTCCAGGGTCTCCCCAACATCCCCCGGGTCTATAAAATTCTAGCAATTCTTGGAGAACCTGCCATTTGCCAAACTTCCATAAGCTGGCTTTAATTATTAATATCTAAAGGCAGCTCTTCAGGCCCAGAAAAATTGGCCTTTGCATACTGAGGCGCCTCCAGAGGGTGATGACATAGCACCTTTCTAAGGAAACTCACGTTGGCCACTGTCAACCCTAGCAGCAAAGAGTAAGTTTTCTCTGTGGGATGAGTAATAGGATAAGATGGGGCAGTGATTACTAAAGAAGATAAGGGTCTGGGACTCCTTACCCACAATTCTGAAATTCGAGAAGCTCCCAAACCACGAGTTAATTCTTGACTCGCTGGGTGTCAAGAGCTGACCTGAACTGATGTGAGCCTATTAATAGTCTTTATCTCACTCAATGTGCAATCCTTCCCTTTGGCTGCAGATTTAATAAGATGCCTGATTACACACTGCTGCCAAAGTCTCCACGAGGGGTGTTAGGTGATATTCTGTGTCCTGAAGCCCATCTGGCCCCAAGGATTTTGGATGTGGGCCTGCGGGTGCTACGATCCAGCCGCAGGTGTTTTTAATGACCATGCTCCCAAGGGCTACGTTTATTCTTAGCTTGAGCTCATTTGAGAGATCAGCCCAATTGTGGCCACTGAAATGTCTTTGTCAGGGGCAGGTTAAATAACCAGCCTCAGGCCCGGGAAACAAGCAAAGCCAGCAGAGGTGAGAGCCTAACTCAGGGCCTAATGCCGCCCCTTCGCCTTATCACCACGGGCCACTAGAGGCCATGCATCAGCAAGGTCATGGTCAGAACCAATGCGGATCTAAGTACACTGAAGACAAGATGTAGAAACACTTGAGCTCTCCACCCCCAGGCCCTACCTCACATCATGTACCCCAGACATCTTGGGTCTGCGCAGACCCTCACAGCTTCACCACAACAACTGAAACTCTGAAGGTCAGCCGTGGAGGAAAGGCCTCCAGATATCACTAGACCCCTCTCCATCCATCAGGACACCCCTTACACACACACACACACACACACACACACACACCAACAGCATATGGGGTTCTTGACAACAGGCACATGGCCTATGTCTGAATTCTTCTACCTGCCTGATATGTGAATTGGAACAACCTCACTCATTCTCATTTGCTTCATCCTTTAATGGTTATAATTATAATAATTGCCTCTGTTCTTTTCAGGGTCAAATACTAGGATAGTGTGATAGACCCTTTAAGCAGTAAAATGATATACAAATGTCATCATTGTTTTATTATTAGTTTTAAGGTCAGAATAGTATTTATACTGGAATACTTATTCTTTAAACCAATACTTCCTAAATGTATTATCAGGGAGCACTAATGTTCTAAAAGATGTTTTTCTGTTAAAACTGAACAAGGACAGACTTTCTCACTCTCCAGGAAAAAAACCTCAATCAATAACAAAATTTTCTCCATCACTTTACCATCAATTAGATTTTTCTTAAACATGCGGTCCAGTTCCACTTGTCCTAATAGTCATATGAGTCAATGAAATCCGATTTAAAATCATTAAGTATTTCATTTGTGGTTACAGAATTACTGTTTTGTGCCATTTCACAAAGAACATCTTGCTGATTGCTGAGGACACATATATACATGGGGGACCATGCCCATCGTCTAGAAGCTGAGTGGTAGGAGTTGGAGAGACTCTGATAGCCGTGTGTAAACGCCTGACCTGGCCACAAAGGAGGGAGTGTTGTACAATTCTTGGGAGAGAGAATGGATTCAGAAAATGCTTCATGGAGAAAATGACACCTAGGCCGAGACTTAGGAAACTGAGTTGTACAATACTGCCCCATTTCTGCATTTTGGGGGTTTACCATGGTGAGGTAACTTCTTGGATTTACCAAATGATCTGTTCTTTAACATGATTCAAACTGAGATTCAAGATTTCCTAAGTAAAAGCCCATTACCAGAGAGCCTAGCAGTCCAAGTTACAGCCAAACTCTAACAGAGTGGACAGAGAAAGATTAATTAAGGCGGTTGGGTTTGAAAGGACAAATGAATGTGACATACCAACATGACAAATGTGTGTGAATGCAACACTAATTAGCAATAAAAAAATACTTATCTTCTAAATACACAAAGCACATATTTTCAGTGACAAGTCATTCTACTCTTAATCCCCACGTAAACATGTAGGTCAAAGAACACTTGGGTCGAATTGGTGCTTTCACTCCCTGTATCCACATGGGCTTCACTAAGTAGCCCACGAGTGAGGGGAAGAGAGTCCATATGGGCCCATTTGGAGAAAATGCTCATTCGCAAACCGGCAAAAGAACCCTAAGGACCATCTCTCGACTCATAAAGCTATCTGTAGATGTGCAAAGAATTCAAAAGCAAATTAGTATTTATACACTTACTCCCTCTGCATTTTGCCCTTTCAGTTTTAAGGTAGAATGATTTGTTTAATGCCTCTTTTGCAGACCAAACTGTACTTAGTCTGGATTGAATAAAACAGGCCTGCTTCCAAGGAAAGAGCTGAGCGAGCTCTCCTCTGGGTCTACCTAACCAGTGAACTACCTGATTCCTCTCTCGGGGTTTCCCCTGTGTCTTGAACACTGTTAGGCATCGTGTCCTGGTTCTTCCTCAGAGAGAACTTCCCTCCCACCTCATCAAAAGTAACAACCCTCCACATACACACTCTTTGCCCTTACCCTGCCTTTTTTTTCTTCATCACATTTATCATTTCCTGACTTTATATTTACATTACATTTACCTAATAAGTAAATTTTTTATTTGTCTTCTCCACTACTACAAAAGCTCCATGTGATGGAGACTGAGAGTTTTATTTAACCCCGTAAACCCAGAGCACAGAATGAGGCCTGGCACATGGTAGGCACTCCATAAATACTTGTAGAGTAAGGGAATGAAGAAATGAATGACACTGAATGAATAACCAAAAAAAGAAACAGCTGTGGGCCCTCTAAGATTGAAGACTTTCTATAGGCTGTTGTGAACTTGAGAGAGAGAGAGAGAGAATGCTTAAAGAGGATTCCGGGCCGGTCCCCTAACCACTGAGCACCAAGGGTCTCCAGTGGGGGCCTTCTCAAGAAGGGGTTTCAGGGAGGGGCCACCCCTCCCTGTGTGGAGAGGTGCTAGCCAGTCACTAGAGCTGCAGGTAAACCTGAGAAAAATTAAACTGAGTTTAAGGCTCACAGAGGGGCTTGGAGGGCAACACCCTACAAATAGGGAGGAGGAGGAAGAGGGTGGTTTGGGGGAGGGATGACTCACTGAGCTTTATTAGAACATGATTCTCAACTTTCCACCCGCGGACACTTTGGGTTGGCTAAAGAACTCTTGCTAAATTCTGACAATCTGTGCCTATGTTTGATTGTTGTCCTCTTTCTCTCCATTCTCATCCCGCCTTCTTTTTATGCCGCCATGTACACTGGTTCTGGGAAGTCTAGGAGAAGTAGTTGATGAACTGGAGGCAGAGGCTTACTCCTGCAGTAAGCTACAGCAGTCGACCTTTGTGGGTCACAGTCCCAGTTTCACTGCCCCCTTCCTTTCCGAGAGGCCCTGGGTCTGGGTTGGTGTGGATAAAGTGAAGGTTCCTGTGGCCAGGATCCTCACCTGAACCTAAACTACTCGATGATGTAACTGGCCTGCTGCTAGGCTACTGCTTCCACACCCTAGCAGTATGCTATTATTAACCGAGTCACTATATAAAGAGCTCTGCCCAGTGCTCTGGGCGGAGGCAGAGAGAAGGAGGATTACAGACCTTCAGACTGTTGGATGCAGAGGTAATTCTAGTGCTCGACCTATGGCTGGGAGAACAAGCCGGGTAATATACCCTTTCAACCCAAGAATGTTCCACTGTCATTCCTCGGTCTCACTGAATCCATCGTGACCTTGCCCAGGGCTGAAACCCATTGGCAAGGCAGTTGGCCATCGAGGATCAACGCTAGAGGTATATGATGTTGGGTAAACACATCAGCCTATTCCTTCCCCCAGTCACAACGACTGGTTCAGGCGAATGAGCTTCAAGAAGACACTGCTGGGATTTGTGGGAATGAAGATTCCTAGTTCTTTGAGTGACACCGACAGATGTGACTAGGGAAGCATGTAGTCCAGGAGTTATGAGCAGCCGTCTTGTGACTCTAAGGTGAGTTAGCCTTGAGATGAAGCATAACCACAAAAAACAGATAGGAAGGAATGAAACAAATAGGATCTTTGGTGACATTACTGAGCTAAAGGAAGTTTGCTCAGCTCTGGACTTTTCAATAGATGCAAGTCAATATATTCCCTTTATTATTTAAGTCAGTTTGAGTTTTGTTGAAATGGATAACTGCTGAACTCATACACTGGTTCTGACTCTTCTTCCTAGTTTAAGATGAATTGGAGTTTTTCCTTACAAGTGAGCTGAGGGGAAGATAAATGTTGCATTTCCCCTGCCTTCATTGTGGATAAATTATTTTCTGACCTATTTGGAATGAAATCCCATAAACTTGCATATTTTGGAATCAGAAAGAGATCTGGACCTTTGAAAGTGAAATACCCCACTCATGAACTGACCATTGGATATCTTGTGCCAAAATATTCTTCAGCATTAACTGGTACTTATAAAATAACCCTATAAAAAATGGCTATCTGGAGCAGTTAAATGTGTCTAGGGATGAAAAAAGTATTTATTTACACTCTTTCCTTATGCTAGTTAAAATGTTTGTAATTGGTTTAGACCCTGGAATGTTTGAGATGCAAGGGCCCCTGGGCAATGTGGTATGACAGTTAAGAACAAGTCTAATACCCGGGGGGTCAATCTTGGGCAACTTAGTTGACCTCATTTGAGTAGATAATGTTGGCGGCCTGCCCGACATCCGTGTTCCTCCTTCCTCTTTGCTGGTGGAGCCCTGCTTTTGCGCTTTTGCTCTCCTCCGTGGGGCCAGTGAGACTCGGGGGACACTGTCTACCTCTAGCTCTGAAAGTGGGTCTTGATTTATCAACACTAATCAAAGTGGTTTTATCCTCCTCTTCAGATTGTAATACATGACACAGAGCAAGAGGATCTGCCCAGAATTTCTAGGATAGTTACCCTAATTTCAGAGAGAACTTCCAGCAACAGTTGCTCCCCTTAGGCTTACCACAAAGCAGCAGCATCAAGGAGCCCTGACTGCTGCCGACAGCTGACCCGCAGCCCTGAGGACACCCGGCCGTAGAGTGAAGTCCACACTGCTGATGGTGGGGCCGGGAAAGGGGAAGAACTTGCGCCTTCAAGTCATTCTTATAGATGATAGATCGACCAACTCTTGATCAAGTCCATTCCGCCTTTGGGCTTCCTGTGAGCTATGTGATCCAATAAATGTCCTAAAGGCTTAAACCACTTTGGGTTTTCCATTCGACCAAGGCACCCTCACTGTGAAGCTCATCGAACTCTATCTCATAGGAATGTTGGGAGGAGCAAATTTGATAGTTCATGTGACGTGCTGAGCATAATGCCTGGATCATACGAGTGCTCCATAAATGGCCACCATTATTATCAGTCTCTCTTTTTATAGATTTGCCTGAGGTATTATGGACTTCCTACGGAAGTTCTGTGAGATTAGTCAAAGTGCATCAGACCAGAAGAGATCCACCCCAATAATTCAAGAAGGCCGACGACACAAGTACAAAAATCCTAGACACAGAAAAATGTCAAAACCCAAAAAGGTTGTTTATACGTGGCTGGGAACACCGGATACCCTGTAAGTGGAATGTGGATGGGCCAGACTGGATCTGCTGTTACCAGGCTCCCAAACGGCACCCCACTCTGTCCCAGGTCCAGTGGGGTCTTAAATGGAAGATGCTATGACACAGCATGTTAGTGGTGAAATCTAATTTAGCACCAAGGTTTTCGTCTTAGTCTGGTGCCCTTTTCACTACTCCGAATTCGTTTCCCTTCAGTGAGCATTTATTTTGCTTACTTTGGGAAGAATCCTCCTAAGTTATGCAAAGTTACAGAGTGCAAGAGGCAAAGTGCCTGCTTCTC
This sequence comes from Smutsia gigantea, assembly GCA_032199065.1. NCBI lineage: Eukaryota > Metazoa > Chordata > Mammalia > Pholidota > Manidae > Smutsia > Smutsia gigantea. The sequence goes on from JAVSCE010011014.1 coordinate 116,704, forward strand.
ACATCAGCATAGGTTTAGTGGTTATCCTGGGGTAAGGGAGATAAGCTGGGGTATTATTATCTACATTGCATGTTCCTATAATAACGGAACTATTTACAAGGCATGTAAAAGTTTCTCTTTGTGTAGCAAGGAAAGCGCACCATTTGTTTAATAAGCATTCAGCAATCCCTGCCCCTGCCCCTTCGAATCAGGACAAATGACAGACTGATGAAGAGTGATTCCTTTCTCGCAGTTTTCTGGACCATTTCAAAGCCCAGGCAGCATTCCTAGACCTGGCCGCTTAGGGCGTAACAGACCTTCCCAATGTTCCCACCTCCATACACTCTCACCCAGCCTCCCTAGGAGCCAGATCACTCTAGGAAAAGTGTGCAAAAAGTCAACTCAAAGGGACAGTGCTCTGAACTACCCCAAAACACCTTTGGCAGGGAAGGCTTATCCCACCACATCTGCAGAAGGCTCAGGAACAAACATGCCCGTCCCAGGACACATTCCCTCTTCCGACAGTCATGTCCATGGGGTCCCCTTGGCTCACAGACCTTAGAGCCGCAGAGACCATCCCTGTTCACTGTGCTCATTGCAGAAAGCACGTCATCTTTTCTCCCTGTCCTGGGCCCCTTTCCTTGACTGGGGGGGCACTGTTACTACCTCCCCACTCACCCCCAACAAACCCTAATGCCTGGCACTTCCCAATCTCCCCAAGCCTCTCCACTTCTCAGATCCTGCTCTCTGCAAAGGACCTACTGAGCTCAATCCCACCACACTGTAAATGACGATCGGGCGGAAGGTGGAGAAGACAAAACGGGTGCCCTGCCGTTAGGCACCTTCAGACACACCCACAAAGTCATCCATTTTTTTCTTAAATGTCTCTGGGGGAAAAACACAGCTAGACCCAGTAACCAGCCATAGTACAAGATTATGATGGGCATCATGCAAGTCTCCTGGCATATTAAGAGGTCTTAATTTCCATCAGTAAGACTCATTCCCATCTCTTGGTGGCATTTTGATCTTCCCAGTCACCCTGGTGACAGGAAGTCTCCTGAAAGGTGTTACCCACTAAACTTGACTCAACTTGTACCTTATAAACCATAAGAAATAAAACCTAAGTAATACAGTTATTGTGAGGGTTGAATGAGATAGTGTATGGAAAGGGAAACGGGAATGTCCCAAGGCAGGCTGCCCAAAGCCAAGTTCACCATTCCATCCCCCACCCCAACTGGGTCCTCCTGGCTTACCCCGGCTTTGTGGAGAAGGGAACACCATCCACAGTCACCCCGGCCCACTTCTGCCATCTTGCCCCCCCTTCCTCCTCACCTACACCCATTCACAATAATGATGACAACAGTGACGAGGGCACAGTTGAGCACAGTGTCAAGCCCTGTGCCAGCAAAGACTTTGGAGTCAGGCAGAATAGGAACTGAATCCCAGCGCCTCCATTTAGCAGTGGCATGACCCCTCTGAGTCTGTTTCCTATAAATCAGACTAAAAATAGCACCTGCTTCCTAAAGTATCAAAAAGTAAAATTTGTCATCAATATAAAGGTGCCAGAACCTGGCCTTCAAGTGCCCACCATGGTAAGTATGCATATTATTTTTTCCAGTCCTCATGAGTATTCTCATTTTATATTTCAGGAAACTGAGGAAGCCCAGAAAGTGACTTACTGAAATCCTCATAGCCTGTAAGAGATAGAGTGAGGATTTCACACCAGTTTGTCTGGCTCTAAGGACCAGTCATAAAATTTATGGGACCGGGTGCAAAATGAAATGTGGGAGCCCCTTCTTCAAACATGACCAAGAATTTCAAGTCATGACTGCAGAGCATCCTGCCAAAGACAAGCTCTTCGTAGTCACTCGCCCCCGAAGCCAGCCCTGCTCCAGCCTCCAGCAGGCCTGGTCCTATGGACGCCCCTTCCGCTGGATTCTGCCCCTTCCTGTCACTCCCACAGCCCTAAGGCCAGCTCTCATCAGCTCACACCTTCCAAACGCATTTGCTTCCTAACTGGCTTATTGCCAACCCATCCATCCACCACCTGCCCCCATAATCGTCTTCCCAGGGGACATCTCTAATACCCCCTTTCTTAGATATTCTCTATAATCACTGCCTCTTGCTCTACAGAATAAAAACCAAGTCCCTTAGGGTGGCATCCAAGGCGCTCGACAATATGATCTTGTCCTATTCTCTCTGGAACACACTCCTCAGACTTGTCATACCACATTAGTGCGTTCTGTGTGTTACCACCACACCTGCTTCCTCTGGAGCTTTTGATGGAGCTGTTTCCTCTCCATTGAGATACCCCTCTATCCTTGCCTATTACAACCTCACCACCCTTGTAGGACCAGCTCCAGCGCTATTTCCATCACAGAATCCCCCTGACTGGCCCAGCTGGAAACAACTTCCCCCTCCTCTAGGCTGTCTTTGGACAGCTTTATGCCAGCAAGCATGGGCCACCTTCTGTTAGGGTTAGCATGTGTCCAGGCCTTTGGAATTAAGCTGACCTGAATTCAAATCACAGCCTGGGCCTTTCTAGCTGGGTGAATTCAGCCTGTTACTCCATGGCTTTGAGGGGGAATAATAAGGATTCAATAAGATCATACAGGTAGACTATTGTTTGTACCTAAGTGATGCACCACAGAAGTCATTATTTTTCCCTTGCCCTGGGTGAGAAGGATTCCGCCCCCATCTCCCTCAGTGCCCAGCACAGGGCGTCATTCACAGTAGCCACCTCATACTATTTGCCCCATTAATTAACCTACCCCTAAGTTTTCCAAGGGCCAACCCTACTTATGCCTCCACTTAATACCTTAAATGCCTACAGGGGCAAAACCTATGCAGCCTGCCTGTTCACAATAAAATCCTTATCTACCCACATTAAGTCATAGTGGTTTTATTTTTAACACAATAACTGGTTTATATGAGCATCCATAGACCCTGAGAACATTCTTAATAACCAGAAGTCATGACTTGAAGCCATTCCTTCTTTGGCAGCCCAAATTTTAAAATGAGGTATCCCCATACAAGTGTCTATATCTCCTCTCAACCTAAATTATTCTCACTCTTAACACATGGAAGCAGGAAGCTTGGTTGGTCTGAGTCACGTGGGCAGCTTAGATGACACACAAAGAAAGCTTTATTTCCTGGGCTAAGGGCGGCAGCCCCTCCCGGCAGAGGAAGGATGCCAGCAGGGAGGGCATTCCCCAAAGGCGAAGCCTCAGGGCCCTGCTCTGAACAGGCCTTGGAGAGGTTAAGTCTGGTCTTGAGTTAGCTGGAGGTTTATGCTTATTCTGAAAGATGATCTGTCCCAAGATAGTGCCAGTAGCCTGAGGCCCAGCTTCCCTTGCACACCTTTGCCTCTCCCTGCCCTGAACGGGCCAGGGGGTGCTGGTGGTTAATCGGCTGTAGAAAAGCCTGCAATCAGACCTTTAATTACTGGTTTAAATAACATGGTACAACTGGCTTTGGTAACAGGATATATTTTACTGGGTTTGCTCATACACATGACAAACAGGAGCTGGGGTTTGTGCACCTCAAAGTCACCTACTTTAGGCCCTGTGATCTGGAATTACTTGTGGGTTGGGGAGAAAGGGGACATTGGTAGCTCTCCAAAGCCCACCCCTTGAGGCCAGCGGGTGACCAGCAGGCCCAGTAAAGATATCTTGATGCCGGAAACTGCCAGATCATCTAACGTGTCGGATCTACCTGTGTGATCTTTTCCTAACCCTTACGCAACTGGCCCATTTCCCCATGGTAGTTTGTGGTTCTAACCGACAGTGAGCTGGGGAGTCCTCTAACAAAATGGCACCTGATGATTCAGGAGGAGAAATAACAATGTGTGATCTTTGCTATTCAGAGACTCTGGTCCTTTCTCTGAACAGGAAGCCTCTGGGCTTCCAAGCTCTTTTGTATCTTGGAATATTTTGTGTGAGAACTTGGCAGCAGAAGGCCTCGCCTCAGTGAGAGGACCTGGGAGTCCAAGTGTATAGCCTTCCCAAAAGGGACAAAGGGAGCGGAGGCCTGCTGGGCTGGCTGGCTCCTAAGGCCGTGGAGGCGTTTGTGGTCAGCGTGAAAGAGCGGCGGAACACCCTCAGACCCTGGAGTATTCGTTTCCTGGGCCCCTGGGATGCCGTACCAAGACTGGGTACCTTCAAACGACAGAAGTGTATTCTCTCATGAGTCTTACAGATTAGAAGTCTGAGGTCAGTGCATCGCCAGGGCCTTGCTCCCTCTGCGGGCTCCAGGGGAGACTGTGTTCTGTGCTTTTCTCTCAGCTTTAGTGCTGCCAGAAATCCTTGGCACCCCTTGACTTACAGACACATCACCCTGCCTCTGCCTCCGCCTTCACACGGCCTTCTGCCTGTGTGTCCTCACACGGTCCTCGCTCTGCACATGTCTGCGTCCCTTCTCCTTTTCTTATAAGGTCACCAGTCACACTGGTTTAGGGGTCCACCCTGCTCAAATATGACTTCATCCCACCTAATCCCATCTGCAATAACCCCATTTCCAAATGAGGTCACATTCTGAGGGACGGGGGGTAGGGGGTGAGGACTCTGGGCAGCTTAACCAGCAGACATCTATTTCTCACAGTTCTGGAGGCTGGAAGTTCAATATCAAGGTGCCAGCCAATTCAGTTTCTGGAAAAGGATGTCTTCCTGACTTGCAGACAGCTGCCTTCTCGCTGGGTCCTCACATGGCAGAGAGAGAAAAGGAGAGAGCTCTCTGGTGCCTCTTTTCCTAAGGACACTAATTCCATCATGGGGCCCACCCGCATGATCTCATCTTACCCCAAACACCTCCAAAGGCCCCACCAAACAAACACTATCACACTGGGGGGTAGGGCTTCAACCGATGAATTTTGAAGGGATACAAACATCCAGTCCATAATGGACTTCAACACTCCTTTTGGGGAATAGCCACACCCCCCACACACACCTACGCAGCCGCAGGGACAGGTGTCTGTCTCCAAGCCAAATCCTCCAGTCGCAGGAGAATCACAACCCCTGACACAGGAATCAACACCCTCGAGTTAGTCCTTTAATGACCCACCCATTGGGTACTGAGATCTGTATGGGTTGCTCCCCCACCTTTGAGAGGGGCAGGGGTTAATCCAGGAAGGTCATTTCCCCACACTCTCAGAGGAATGCCAGCCAGCTTGGGCAGTGCCCCTGGAGCTGGCACAGTCCCCGTGACTGGAAACAACACCGAGGGAGCCCAGCCTGGCCAGGACTCAGGCCCAGTTCACCGACACGGACCGGTTTAGCAGGAATTACCCTTTGCCCTGTTCACACTGGCCACGCAATTCCCCTGCTCTGTTTGTTGAGAGGCCGCCCCCCACGTTTCCATCCCACAGGGCCAGGCCCTGCCCTCTGCCCAGGACAGGGCCCTCGACTCTCCTGCCCTTCCTGTTGCCCGCCCTCCACCCCGCCCCCCACCCGGGTATGTAAGCAGGCACGGCTTTGTTTGGAAACACTGTGCTCACCACTATTAGTAATACAAGGAGAGGCAGCCTGTCTCCAAGGAACCCCAAGTGCTTCCCAGGCGTTATCTAATCAGCCCTCACCCAAAGCCCCGCTCCAGCAAACATCAGGACAACAGCGCTGAACCAGAGCTCCGAAGGGGGAGGCACCCTGGGGCCCTCTGCGGGCAGGGAATGGCACAGTACTCCCCTGGAGGGGGGGACACCGCTTAGGGTGAACGGGCTATGGTAAGCCCCTCACATCACTCTCCGCGGGATCAGGGAGCTGGTTCAGAGAACGATTCGCAAAGCCCCAGAAGGGCACCCCTCTACTACTGGCACAGGCACGTCGTCACCTTCCAGGTACACTGCCACAGGCCCATAGGGCACTCGAGGTGAATACCTGTGCTGCACGCTCACTCTCTGCCCCTCCACCATGGGGCGCCCACCCACCCACTTCCGGCTTCCCTGGAAGGGGCCACAAAGTGGGCAGGAGAGCAATCAGCGTGACACCCTCGCAGGCGCCCATCCTCCCACGTCACACACTGCCGCGGCGTCTGCAGGAGCTGGACTAGCCAGAGTGATCGCCGCCAACCAGGTTAAGCCCCCCAGCCCCGTCCCTGGGGAGCCAGGCAGGCTGCATGCTCCCAGGCGGGCGTCTTGCACATCCAATTAACTGATTTCCCCTCGACACCTGGCTCAGCCCCTCGCTCCCACCTTGAAAGTATTCTGTGTATATTCGGGGATATATAACGGGAATATTAATTCCTTCAGACTCTCAAAAATCCTCTGCGGAAGAAGGGACTGCAATCTTTATCTGCACTTTACAAATTAGCAAAGTGGGGCTGTTTGTGCTAGGTGACTTGCCCGGGGTCCTACCACGTACAGGTAGCAAGGCTCTGAACAGAAACATGAGCTGCCTCCTCCCAGAACCGGGTATCTGCCCTGGTGACGTGCTGTGGCCCACTGACTCCTCTTGTGCCGCTCAGAAAGCGCACATCACCAAACCTTTAAGGAACTAAAACTATGTATCAGCCATGAGGAAATAGATCAGTGACACAAGTGTGAAATGAAGATACAAATGAGAGATGAGAACACTTTCCCCCGGGGAGACTATTCGAAAAATCAGACCCATTCCTATCATCCTTCTGTATTTTGGGAGAGCACGGTAGGGACAGAATTATGAACAAAGGTCAAAGTCAGAGTCAGCAGTTGCCTTCCCAAAGCTCACTGCAGAACGACGGGGTTGATATGAAGGTTCTGGGTAAGTTGGGGAAGTCAAGAAAGAGTTAAAATCACCCTTAAGTAGCACACAGCAGTTATAAATTCACAATGTACTTTCCCATGCATCATTTCATTGCATGGCAGCAGACCCTGCATGATAAATACTGTTATCCCTATTTTTACAGTTGAGGACTAATGCTCAGAAGATTCCTTGCCTAGAGATGCACAGCTAGTAAATTTCAGTCAAGCTCTAACCTAGATGGTGCTCTTTCCAGCTCATCACAGCCACCTCCCCGTCTCCCTTTGTTGGGATCTCACGAGTATTGCCTTGAGTATTTGCTGGTGACCCACTCTTGCCGTGTAAGCCATCGCTGCTATTCACTGACACGGCTCCTCTCCTCTCCTTCCAGGCCTTGGGAGGGCTGCACCTCCTGAGCCCTCAAAGACAGCCATCACCACTTGGCTTGCCTCTCACCCATGAGAGGGGAGCAGAAGTGGTGCGGGTCATTTCCAAGTAGAAGCGTTTAACTTCCGGAGCTGAGCTCTCCAGCTTTCTTCCCCTGCCACAGTGCTAATGAAAGCATATACTGAGACAGAGCCTCCACCAGCCCGGTTCCAGGACTGAGTACATGAGCAGAACCATCTGGGCAACCTGCCTCAGACATGAGCAAGAAAGGTCCTTATTGTTTCAAACCACTAAGATGTTGTTTTTTTTTTTATTACTGTGGCATAACCTAATCCATCCTGACTGATACACTACCCAGAATGCCTTTGGAGAATCTGCCCGTCGCAGGTAGAACTGAATCTATCCCCGGCTCCAAGGGACAGACCCTGATTGGCACATATCACTCGGTATAATGTCTCCCCTCTGCCACCGCGTTTGGTTTGAGTATGGCCAATAGCCTAGGCCCACAAGAATCAACTCTTAGCTTAGAGCAGCTCAGGGGTGAGCCAATCCATGTGAGAGCAGAAACTGTCCATGATTAAGGGAGGCGGTGCTTTCTCTCCCACATGGGAGCAAGCCCCCATGCCCTCTGCTGACCGTTTCACAAACGAAGGACCTCTGCCTTGAGGATGAAGGTGAGCCCAGGGCAAAGGAGCTGCAAATTGTAGGCATGAGAACAGAAGCCCACAGTCAGTTCTAGGGCTTCCCAAAATGAGCCGGTAAGTCCCCCTAATTCTCTAAGCCAGTCTGAGGTGAGCTTTCGGTTCCTTGAAATTTAAAAATAACCTTAGCTGATAGTTTTAAACAACTCCCTCCTCAGAATAATCATCTATGGATATACTGATATATAGCTATAGATATAGATGCATTTCTGCAGTCCTGTATGTCTTTTGGGCTTAGAGTTTTGACTTGTGAGATTGCAAATATTCCTGAGAAAGGAAACAGAATTAAATTTTAGAGTCAGGAAGGATTTTATAGAACAGATGGTCTGTCTCATTTTATAGCCAGGACGAAGGCACAGAAAGGTAGTCACTCCCACGGGGCGATCTGTGCTCTCGGGTGCCTACTGACCTCTGATCCCGTCGGCGCTAAGTTGTGCTCTCTCAGGGCTGTTCTGGGATTAAAAGGAGATAATGTACATAAAACTCCTAGCAGAGTGGCTGGCACAGTGTTGATAATCAACAAATGCTGACTATTTATCAGTGACTCACATTTTAGTATTGAAGTGGGGAGGGGTTATAAATAACTGACACTCCCCTTATCAGTTTTTATATTGAGAGGACTCGCTGGGCCCAGAAGGGGTCAGACCCTTGAGCCTGACCCAGTAACCAGCCGCAGTCAACTGCAGGGGCGGGCTGACCCTGAGTCCCAGGGAGCACCTGCGGTCGCCCAGGACCACGTGTGCCAAGCACACCCAGTATGGGAGTTAATCTTCACAAGGACCTGGCGCTCACAACTGTCATAAAGAGGGCAGAGTAAGAAGCTCAGGGAGCTTTGTGGCTGCAATTGTGAGAAACACTAGGAGCTGCAGAACTGGGCAGCCCCAAAACCTGGCACAGTCAGAAGGGAGCAGGCGTGTCTTCACCCCCTACAGAGAACCACATAGCATGGACCCCCCAGGGCATGACACTGCAGTGGGCATGAGACAGGAGGCCCAGAGCAGGGCCAGGCTTGTGAGCAGTGCCTGGGGACACCTCTGAGCAGCTTCAGAAATGCCAGTGGAGATGCTGCAGGGCCTGGAGGCCCTGGAGTGGCTGCAGTGACAGGGGCCCCGTGTCTGCTGAGGGCTGCAGAGACGCCCGCAGGCTGCAGGATGCATGCCCAGTCCTGATTTAATAAACAGCAGCAGGAATGGAGCTTCCGCCTCCAGGAAGCAGGCAGGACACAGTATGGACAGAGGAGAAAGACTTCATCCAAGGGAAGCTCAGGCCCCAAAAGCAACTGTGATCACTTACAGGTTTATCATAAGCCAGCCCTGGAGAAGGCTTCTCTTGTCTCTTTTGGGTTCTGCTGTTCTCAGGTCCTGGATTAATGAGATAACAAAATCGAGCCCCCTGCCCTGTTCCTGGCACAAAATGAGCACAAAATAAATGGAAAGTGCCTCTCCCTGTTTCTCTTCAAAGTGTGATTCTCCTCTGAAAGTCATTTGGACCACATTTATGCAAATGAGGCATCAAACCGCAGAGGCTTTTCTATAGATGCAGAGCCTGAGAGATGTGCCCCTTACTAGCTGTACCGCTGTTGTTTCATCTCTCATTCTCTTTATTTATAAACCAGAAGTGACATTACCCTCACCTTATCCGACCCATCTCATATTGAGAATTAAATGAGATCATGGAAAAGGAGGGGTTTCATTAGATTCTCAAGGGCTGCAGCACCTCCATGATTCTCATCCCCATGCTGCTCCTAAGTTGGTGGACAGAAGCCAGTGGACAGAGATCCTTCCAAATGAAGACAAGCTCTCTAGAGTCCACCCCCTCAGAGAACAAGGCAGCAGCCCTCTCTTGCTCTAATAAATACATTTTTTTAAAAAACAAATTCATGGGGTGTATCTGTTCGCCACTTTGCTCAGGCAAATCATTTTTCCAATCTAAATTCAGTAGCAGTTTCAGCAACTGTAAAATGACTTACTCATCTTAAGACTTTGCTTTGGTGATGGGAAGAAAGTGAGGCAAAACTGTAAAGGTGTGTTCAGGATTCACTCCATATTATAGAAAAACCCGAAGGGCAATAATCCTTTGCAATGGTTTCCAGAGTCAGTGGGCTGAGGGTGGCAGAGCGAGGGTTAAATTGGTGATCAGAGGGCAGCTCAGCAGCAGTGACCAAGAAAGGGCAGAGGAGACACAATACATCACAAATGCACGTATGAGGGGTAAAGACTGAGTAATAGGTGGATTGTACCAATGTCATTTTCATGGTGCTTATGTACGTGTGCAATAGTCATGCAAGATGCCAACTTTGGGAAAAGAAGGGCTGGTGGGTGCACGGGACCTCCCTATACATTTTTTATATACCTTCCTGTGACTCCATCTTTATTTCAAAATAAAAAGGTTAAAATAAGATGCACCAGGCTTTCTCATATCTTTATCTCCTTCGTGTCAGCAAATTATTATCATTCTCCTGCATACCTTCTAACTCTTCCTCATTCTTCAAATCAGCTCGTGCATCCTTGCACAATACTAAACAGGCACTCAGTAAATGTTTGTTGAATGAGTGAATGAGTGGTCCTGTTATTCCTGCGATAAAGAAAGAGGCTGTTGAGTCAATAAACCAACATAACGTGGCAGTTAAAAGCATGCACTTGGAAATCCAGCTACCTGACTGAAATCCCAACTCTAGAGGCTCTACTAGTTGGGTGCCTTTCTGAGCTCAGCCTCCTCACACCACAAGTAGACATAGGTAGTAACACTGTAGGGCTGTAGGGGTTCAGTGAGTGAAGGCACTGTGACACAATAAGAAATATATCTGTTTGGTCTTCTCCCAGGTTGCTGACACAGAGCTTCTAAAACCCTTGCAGTTTCCTGGGTGATAATATCTCTTAATATTGATTACAAGCCCCTTTCCATACCTGGGTTTATGCTGACATGATTCTTGGTAGCACCCTAGAGAGCTCCAGGATGGGAGCTGATGGCCAGAGGAATCAACCCTGTGATTAGAAGGTTAGACCTTTCAGCCCAGTCCCTGACTTCCTGGGAGCTGAGGGGGAACTAGAGATAAAATTCAGTCACCAACGGCCACTGCTTTAACCAGCCATGCTTACATAATGGGAACTTGCTACAAACCTCTAAATAATGGATTCTGAGAATTTCCAGATTGGTGAACTCATCAAAGTGCTTGGAAGACGGCACGCCCGGAGAGGGCACGGAAACCCCACGAACCTCTCCCACCCCTTCCCTTGCCCTGGGCTTCTCCTCCATTGGGCTAAACTGCAGCCCTTATAATAAACCGGTAACAGTAAATAAAGTACTTTTCTGAGGTCTGTGAGCCATTCTAGCAAATTATTGAATCTGAAGAGGGGGTCATGGGAACCCCAACTTAGAGCTGGTTGGTCGGAAGTACCGGTCACAATCTGGGACCTGTAATTGGCCTCTGGAATGGGACAGATGGGGGAATCGTGTAGGACTGAGCCCTTGACATGTGGTACCTGCACTGACTCTAGGTAATTGAACTGAATGACAGGACACCCAGCTGGTATTCAGAGAGCCGGAGAATTGTTGGAGATGAGGACAAACCCCACACATTTGCTGTGCGAAGTGTTGGGAGGAAAACAGTTCAGATGAACATAAAGTGCTTAAAATAGTGCCGGGGTGTATATATACAGTAAGCTCTCAAAACTGGCTATTATTGTTGTCATCTGGAAGTTCTCAGAACCCATTATTTAGAGGTTTGTAGAGAGTTTCCATTATGTGGGCATGATGGGTTCCCAGGTTCCTGACACACAGATTCCAGAACCCTTGCCGTCTGGGACCTCAGGTGGGGCTCTCAATCAGAGCACACAAATGCGGCCTCCAGGTGTGCCCTGGGCTTCCTCATGCCGTGGTGGCCGAGTTCCCAGGGCAAGCATCCCAACAGAACAAGAACAAGTGGAAGCCACCATATCTCTGTTCATGACCTCGCCGTGGAAGCCACACACTAATATTTCAACAGCCTGGTCACTGAAGCCATCACAAAAGGCCCTCCAAGCTCACAGTAAGAGGAAACAGATCCTCCTTCTCAGTGGGGGAACAGCAAGGTTCTGGAAAAGCATGCAGAAATGTTATGGGATTCGCCAGGCCTTTTATTTTCTATAATATGATGCTTTGACATCTGGGGCCTTACTGGCCCTGAAGAAACCGCCCATCCCAGGGTCAACCAGGCCCTAGAGACAGCAAGCGACTCGCCCATAGCGTGCCTTCCAAATACACACCAAGCCAGCCAGAGCCCACACCCCAGCCAACAGCGTTCTCAGGCTCTCACACTCCGGGCCACCATCTACCTGCCCGCCACCTCAGGGCCACACCCCACACTGCTAGGGACACAGCCCCTATGCCTCAGAGCTCACTGAAGTCACTCAAACCAGCCAATCCTAACACGCTTCTCCTGCCTCGCTGGTTCCTTCCCTCTGAAACCACAGTAAAGGCTCCTGCCCACGGCTTGTCCCGCCACAGCCTCCTCGTGGGCCCCAGGGCTTCCCCGGGCGGCCCCCCTGCCACGCCATGCCCCCCTCTCCTCCTGGGACCGGCGAGCATCTTTGCAGGGGTGAATGTCTCCTGATCTGCTGGACTCCTATGCCTCAAATTTTCTATGATACACTACATTTCAGAATTACTCTGGCCATTTTGGGGAAATAAAATCTTCCACACTCTGTTTTACAATGGATTATGTACTTGCCTTTCTCCTCCACTGGACTGTGTGCACACACACAAAAAAAAGCACCTTTCTTTTTCTTCTTTAGCCCCTACCCCAGGCACATAGGAAGGACTCAATAAATGTTTGTTGAATGACTGGCTGACTGAATATTTGAGAGCCATACTACAACCTTTGTCCTCCTTATTAGGCATCCAAAGAGAAAGGACCTTTTGCAAATGCCTTGAAGACCCCAGGGCACAGTAGCTGCTTACTCAGCCAGCTCTTCTCTTCCCACGCCCCCAGGCTGCAGCACGGAAAAACCCAGCTCCTGTCACTGCTGCTTGGTAAGGTTACCTGGGATAACAGAAGCCTCTGCTGTGTCAGGGATTGGACATGTGGAGGCAGAGTGGGAGGCCCTGAGGTGGTTCTCATCACCTGAAGCCTGCACCAGCATTCACACTGCTCAGACGAGCTGGTCTCCGAATCACGGGCAGAGGTGCACGCAAACACCCAAGGTGTCCCTCACCTAGGCAGGGCAGCCACGCTTTGTGAAACTAATTAAGGGAAATTTCCCCAGTGCTAATATCTCCAGATGGTCCCCAAAGAAAGGGAGTCGTGTGCTCAACTGCCCCTGGCCAGAAAAATTTGGAAACTACAAGTTTCTGCAGAGACCTCTAGGACAGACAATATTTGGATTCTTTCTAGCACTTAAGGGGGCCGTATGAAGGAACAAAAGCAAGGGAATGCTTCTCCCACTCCTCCTGTGAGAACAAAGGCTTCCCAAAGGGGCCAATACCTTCTTCCTCCAGCCCATATGGTGTATGAGTTGATGGGCCCCTGAGCAAGATTTACAGCAAGGCAGGACATCAGGAAAGACTTCCCATGCCTCCTCCACCTGTGTCAGATGCTAGGCTCCATTTGCCAGTTTGAAGCATCTAATTTTATTCCCTAAGAAGGGATGAGATTTAAAACGCAAATACTTCTTGGGAGAAACAACAAATGGGTTTTAGGTTCATCAGTGCTTGTTCCAGCAAATAATCCTTCTTTGCAAGCTGATTTGATTAAGGGGCAGAAAGGAAACCCAAGAAACACAGGGGCAGGTACTGAGGGCAGAAAATTGATTCTCTGCCTTTTCCAGAGGAGGCTTCCAGGAAGTTTGTTTCCTCTGCCAAGACCTTCTGTAATGATCATAGTCAGAGTTTTGAGTACCTGTCAGAAAAGCCATCCTAGTCACACACCCGCTACAGCCCTCGGATCCCATTCTCCAAGTCAAACAACTAACCTGAGCCTGAGTATCTCAGTTGCTCAAAGTTCTCTGCAGAATATTTTTTAAAAACACATTGCATGCCTTATAGAGCAAAAGACTTTCCTCAGCCAAATTTCAAGTTTTGAATGAAATATCATTCACAGTAGCCAAAAGGTAGAAACAACCCAAGCGTCCATCAACAGAAGAAGGGCAAGTAAAATGTGGTACATCCATACAACAGACTATTATTCAGCCTTAAAACGAAATGAAGTTCTGATACAGGTCACCACATGGGTGAACTTCAAGAACCTTATGCTAAGTGAAATACGCCAGACACAACAGAACTAACATTATATGATTCCACTTATATGAGGTACCTAAAATAGGCAACTTTAGAGAAACAAAGGTAACAGGGACTTGGGGGAGAGAGGATGGGGAATTAATGATTGTGGGGAGAGTTTCTCTTTGGGATGACGTAAAAGTTCTGAAAACGGATAGTGGTGATGGTTGTATAACAATGTAAATGTGCTTAGTACTACCAAATTGTATACCTAAAAGTGGCTAAAATAGTACATTTTACGTTACCTATATTGTGCCGCAATGAAAGTAATGTTAATGCAATTACCCCCTCTCACAGGCTATTACTTGCCTTTTGCCCTGTCTTCCTTCCCACTCCTCCAAATTCAATCAACTGAACACTGCCAAGTGGGGAAGAGCTGCGTCCTGGAGCACCATGGAGCTTCTCACACCAGTGATCAGCCATGCTTACACCAAAGAAGGCGGGTCTGCTTCCACACTACCCTAGAAGCACACATTGTCCTGTCCCCCTCTGTGATATCACACCTTCAGTGGCTGCCTTCACCCCCAGGCTCAAGTTCTAATTCCTTAAGCCGAGTTCAATAGCACCTCCACTGGGTTCCAGTCTGAGTTCCCACCCCTCTCTCCCTACCCACCTCCACCAACCGCTGTCACCATTCAGCCAGTTCCCCATTCTGCAAACATGTCTTGCCATTACTCTCTTCTGCGTCTCCTGCCCATCTTCTAAGTCCCACCTGAGCCTAGCTCGTGGGGGATCCTCCTCAAGCCACTCCCATTCATGGTGACAAGCCCTTCCTGCACTCTGTTTCACACATCCTTTGTCTGCATCGTTCCCTCTATTGCCTGGTTATACAACACATCTACTGTTGTGGTAATTAGATTCTGAAGATTAAGGCTCTAAGGAACTTTCGGAGATTATTTCATTCACCTCCCTTACTTTGTAGCAAGGACACCAAGCCTGGGCGATATCTGCCCGAGGTCCCAGCACTCATTAGAGGAGGAAGAAATAGAACCCACACCTAATGTCCACTCCACTCTCTTCCTCATGGGGTGGGGTTGCCTCTGTTTAAGTAATTTAAATGTGTTAGCATTATTGTCCCCAAAGGGTTTTGAAGCTTCATCAGGGTCACACCCCATGTCATTTTTGTCCTCAAAACACCCAGCACCGTCTTAATCTGTCCACTTCACAACCATAAAGGTGTTTCTAGGTCATCCCCTTACCTGTTTGGGCCTATGATTTCTCTTAATAGTTTCTTAAGAATAAGATACTTTTCTCCTCTTCCAATTCAGAATATCTTCCTTATGAGTTTTCTAAGAGTGAATCAGGCAAACCAAAACCAAAGCAGGTGGATAATATATGTGAAGAAACGTAGCCCATGTTCGCAACCTCAGAACACGTTCAGTTTCCTTCTTAGCCCTAACTGTGGACCTACCATAAATTGAACCAGACATACTTACTCTAATTTTATCTCAATTTTGCAGGCAGACAGTAACCCTGGGTTGGTTTGGTTCATCTGTTTCCTAGACCATTAACACATTGCTCTTACTGTCTCAGCTGTGTGGGCATCCCTTCCGTTGGAACATATATAGGCTCCTTCCTCCTCCGCATAGCTCTTGAAAAGAAAAAAAGAAAATGCAGTGTCACCCCATCCCTCATGGAGACAGAACATCACCTGGAGCCATCATTTCATGTATGTCCCATTACCAGAGGCAGAGCACAGCGCCCCTCTAGCGGATGAGCTCGCAGCTCATCTACCTGCCAATCGGCTCCCTCCCCCAGCCTAATGGATCCCATCCAGGGCAAGTGATCATGAAACCCAGAGGTAATGGCTGCAGGGATGGGGGCCTCCTGCCAGCCCATCAGCACCGGGGTTTGATGGTGAGGAGATAAAGGAAAACCAGGGCAAATTCTGAACCTGCATAGCTTTTGAGAGGTAATGGGGAAGATGGGGGAAGAGACCCAGATCCATAATTACCAAGGCCTCGTGCAAAATTCAATTAAAACTTGTGGGGAAATGAACACCAGAAACAGGTGTCATTCATCAAGTTAAAACACCAACTCAGGGAAATACAGCTACAAACTGGGGAAAAGAAAGGAGGGAGAAAGAAAAGAGGAGCAATCACTCTAGAGATCAAGCAAATCAAATTACCCTGAAGGCCTGACAAGACACAAGCATTAATCACGGGTTATCCCAGCTGCACACCTGTACGGAAAGGAGAACCCAGCGTGCTCCAAATGACTCCAGCCTTCTCCGGGCTGGACGGAAGGGACAGGGAGGCAGGCCCGGGCACCCCCAGGTAGCCACACGGCACCCCCAGCTCTTCCGGCCAGCTGGAAGGAGGAGGAGGAAGAGGATTTTATTCGGGCAGGCGAGTGCCCTCCCAGCTCTCCGGCCAAGCTCCCTTCTGCTGCTCCGTCCTCTGCAGCCTGCGTGGCTTCCTTGGAGCTGGCAAACCTGCTGAGCTGCCAGGTCGGGCAGCGTTTCCCAGGAGAGGGCAGGCTTCAAGGAAGAATCGAGGGCAACCCCGAGGAATGGTAACAGGACTGATGTTGCTGGCTTTCTATCTTGAAATTCAGAGCGGATGGGGAAGGACAGGGAGATGGGGTGGGGGCGGTGGAGACAAAGCGAGGCTCTGACTTTATTTCCTGTGCGGCACAGGCTTTGTGCACCCACGAGTCCCCAGGGCGGGTCACAAGCTGAAGTCTCCTCTCACAGAGGAGCTTGGGAAGCAGCTCAGCCATTCGGGCTGGGAGCTATTTTGCACTTGATGAGAAACTTCAAGTGGGATCATCGGAGTGTGTGCCTCTGTGAATTCGAGAGTGCATTTAGAGGGAACAAATGATTTATTAGTGTGGCCTCTGCAAAGTCTCATTCGAAATGGGAAGGAGTCTCCCACCTCCCCTTATCATTAAAACCTAACAGGGGCAGAATCCATTTGGTGTCCTAAGCGTGCATACAAGGGAGTCACAGCTAATCAGGCAGCCGGCTCAGCTCCTCCAGCCTTTCTTTGAGTGCAACAATATGTATAAACTGGCAAAATGGACTGCGGACCACTTTGATGTTAAACAAAGAGGAAAAACTCCAAAACAGCATTAAAACTGTATTCCTGTTTAACTCTTCTATATCCTTTCGGCAGAAGAAATTTAAGACTCCCACAGCTGGACAGGGCTCCAGGGAGAGCTAAATAATGAATGATTACCATTTCAGACACTTAGACCCAAGTGTTTCCTTGGCTGTTCTCTGAATGACTTGCTCAGATTATAAGAGACTCTCTTCTGAGCAGTTGCTGGGGCTCGATGCCGTAAGACGAGCTCTACATCCACCCACCATCTCATAAATCCTTCCAGCACCTCTGTGAGATCCATATTATCATTCCATTTTGAAGATGGAGGAACAGAGTGGTTATGGGACATGCCTAATTTGTCTCCGTCTGTAATGAGGTTCCAAGCTCAGATCTCTAGGACTGATTCCAAAGTCCTCCCTGGAACACGAAGCTCAGGTCATTTTTCATTCTCACGAATGAATTCCCTCTTCTTGGAAATAGGAAGTTCTACATAATATCTAAAACCTATCCATTTAAATTTTTAATTCATTTGAAATGGAATTGTTCTAGAATATATTGTATGCTTCTGTGGCTTTCAAAAGTCCTAGGAAACGTCCAGAGGAACGATTCCCAGTCAGGCAGAAATTCCAGCCTTTAGGTCCTCAGAGATGCCAAGGAAGGTACCATGTGAGCCAAGAGGGTGACTTCCTG
>JAVSCE010011015.1:0-27569 GCA_032199065.1 Smutsia gigantea
TTATTTAAAGCATGTTACACATGTATACATAAATAATGTAAAAAACATCAAAACCGAAGTTTTGGAAAATTTTATCAAAATTAAAACTTCTCTTTATAGTTCCTTCTGAGATATCTATATGAAAAGAATTTACTAGTAGAGGTCTGAAAAAGAAAAAAAAACCTTCTGAGAAGACTTTATTTGTAGTTTGAACTTTCAAAAATTGATAAAGCAGTGCACATTTATTTGTAGTTTGAACTTTCAAAAATTGATAAAGCAGTGCACATATTTATTTTACAAAAATTGAACTTTCAAATGTGTTTCCAGCTATGGTATATGTGTTGGGGTGTAGGATATAGCATTAATCAGTGATGTAGTGGGTTGTCTTGAGTAGACATGGAAAATTACTAGACAAGTAGAGAGAAGTGAGCTGAATTCTTGGAGTGAATATTTTAGAAAGAATAATAAAACAGAGTTCTTAAGATAATGTATGCAAATTGAAAATAGGTCAGCAAAGAATGAGTAAAAATAGCCTATTTTTAATACTTTCACAGTTTTCTAGTTTGACTTTTTCTCTGGCTAAAGAGGAGGGAACGTATCAGCACTTGTACTGGAAGACCTTAGTACGGTAGAGTGCCAAAACTTGCCGAACGAACTTCAGCTGTCTTTCTTGCGACTCTAGTATGCTCTGCACTGCGCTAAGTTCCTAAGCAAATATTTCCACCCTTTTCCACAAGTTTGCTTACTTTTGAAGAATTTTTTTTCAGTAGGTGTATTATTTTAAATTTTATTGGAAGTAAAAAAATAAATAAAGTGCATCAACACTATCTGTGCTCCTGGAAATACTATGCAACAGTGAAGTTTTGCATTTTAACATAGATGAGTAGCAAAAAGAGCCAGTTGTACCACTGATTGGCAGGCAATGCATCCTTGTGATATTTCAAACTGATCATGGCTCTATTTAGTACAACGGTCCTCTTTAGAGTGTAAAAGCCAGTTTTGCAGATGTCACCTAATGAAGAGAGGACAGTTTAAAATTCAAATGAAACTCTAGAACCACCTGTATATCAGTGAAGTAAGTGTTATTATAAAGGGCCATGGAAAGATAAATAAAGGACAATTTAAATCTAGAGTAAAAATAAACTGGGGATGGTTAATGGACTGTGTCATATGTTTTGGAGTGAATTCTACACTGAGCTCTTATGATAATGTACATAGATTAGAATTAGGTCAGGGAAGCATTGGTAAAAATAGTCAATTTCAAATATTTTTCACAGATCTTTAAAATTTACATCCACACATATATACTGCTGCACTGGTTTTGTAAACAGAATTATTTTTTTTGTTTTAGTGAAGAGGTGGGAAAGAAAACAAACTTGTTTTGCAATTGTCCAGTTTCCTAGAGGTAGTACAAACTTTCTGCAATAGTTTCATTTTCGTTAAATTGATTCAAGGTTAATTTGGAAACAATTATAAAGCATATGTAAATTAAAAATCATAAGATGTGTATTGTAAAGATTTGCACAGTTATAAGAACACCAAAGATTTAAGCTCCGTTTGCTAAGAATAAAATGCTGGTAACCACAAGTTGCCATTGTGGTTTTGATATATTCAAAAAAGTTAACTACATAAAAAAATGTCACCTTTTTCAGAATATTAGCTCCTTGGGTGTGTGTCTTCAAGACATATCCACTGGCTTTTCTTTCAAAATTCACACTCCCCTTAGCTATGCTGCAATATTAGAGCTATGGAGCAGTGAGCTGGCTTCTATTTCTCCTCATGCATCATCAACTGAACTGTCAGTAAAGTGCTAATTGCAGGAACTTTATTACTTGAGGTGATATTGAACTAGAGAGAACACAGCTTGATTTTTCATATTCCAAACTTTGCAGTGTGAGCAATTAGGAAAAAAAAAAACTTTCTTTTTTTTTTCAAATTGTAAGCTAAGCAAAATTGAAATGGATGTCATTGAAAGTAAAATAAACTTAAAATGTTGTCCTTCTAGGTGACTTTATAACTTAGTATAAAAATATCCCATTAACCCCTTCTTATCAAAATGCATATTTTGTTCCTTAACGGCACTTGAAATTTTATAACATAATTGAATACCTTTAATTGGAGAAAGGGAGAACTGTACCTTCCTTATTTTGTGATTCTGTCATTCAATTATTTTTGCAGGAGAAGTATACTTCAAAGATGAGCTTTATATATATTTCTAAATTTATATAATATATTTCCTGTGGGATCTAACATATTTAAAGTAACTTTTAAACATTGTTTCATAAAATGGGTTCAGAGGTAGCATAAGGAATTTCATCTAAGAATACAAAAATAGATGAAGATGTTTTAATGGAAAATTTATTGGAATAGATGCATGGAGAGTTGGCCGGGCCCATTTCTAGGGTGAGTTGTGTAGGGGGTGACAAGGAAAACCGAAAACCAGCAAATATAATTCCATGTGAAGTCCTTGGGGAGATTTAGTGTTCATTAAAACACCTGAGAGGGACATCTAAATCAGACTTAAGGATCCAAAGAAGAGAAAGCAAACCTATTCTAGGATCTTAAGGAGGAGACATAATGAGGGATGTGAAGGTGAAAAGGACAGAGTGGAGGAAAAAGAAACTTTTTTCATCCTAGGAAACAAATGTACATGGTTTGGCCCTGGAAGTAATTTTTTTTTTTTTAATCATGTCAGTTGAGAGACTGAAAGTACTAAAACCCAGAAACTGAGTGGTGTGGACTAGAAGGGCACTGACCTATGAAGGAAGCTGCATAAGATCTGGAAGGATCTTGCAATTGGTGAATTTCAAATTTGTCAGAAGGGCAATGGGAAGTCATGAAGGAAGTTTTGCAATTGGTGAATTTCAAATTTGTCAGAAGGGCAATGGGAAGTCATGAAGGGTTTTGCATAGGAATTTAACATGATTAGATTTGTGTTTTTGAAAGGTCAGTCTTGCTGCAGTCTGGAGAACTGCCTGGAGTGAAAGAAGACTGAAAATAGGGAAACCACTTAAAAAACTGTTGTGGCAATCCATGTAAGTTATGATCTAGAGCTCAGCTGGGGAAGTAGCAGGAGGAAGGAAAAGATGGATTTGAAAGGAGGTAGAATGAACTGGGTAAATGACTAGCTGTGTGAGGTGAGAGAAGGAATATTTGGGGATGGCACTTAAGTTTGTGGCCAGGACAACAGAATGGATAATGTCATTTTTTGGGAACATAGGAAGAGGAGTGAGTCTTGGTAGTAAAGATGATTCCAGCTGTGAATGAGTTGAGTTAACATTTCCTATGATATACAAATGTTTATTTAATGCAGGTTTAAATAGCAGAATACAAGCCAGATGAGAAGGAAGTGAAAACAGAAATGCAGTGATATGGGGAAAGGGGAGAGGTCAAGATTTAGAAACCTCAGTAAGTTACATGGACAAGCATGGGGAGAATAACTGAAGAGACCTGGATTAGTTGAGGTTATGCTCAGAAGATGAGATATTGAAATGTATGAATTCCGAAGTGGACAAAGCCTGCTAATGACCAGGGCATTGTGGCTGTGGGCTGAAGTGGAGCTGAGGTGAGAAGCCCTTGGACAAGGGGGTCTAGCAGTTCAACTCAGTGTTGTGTTTCCATTTTCCTAGGTAACATGTTGAAATTTCATTTGGAACTTAAATGCTGTTAGGGTACAGAAAATATTTTGATTAATATCTGTATACTCATGTTTGTGCCATACACACAGGGGGTCAGACATAAGAGTGGTTGGCTGGTGATCTTGTTGCAGCTAATCATAGAAAGAATTGAATCCTTACTAGAAACAAGTATAAAAGCCTTTCTAAAACAAATCCACGAAGAGGTGTACACTTGAAAACAGAGATATGATGTAATTTGTAATTAATTTAATTAACATATTTTGGTTTGAGTTCAATTTAATCAAATTTAGTGCAAATACCCAGTTGACTGGCACAGGCAGAGGAAGCTGGTGCAGAGTCTTGGAAGGCCATTCTCACGGCGAACATGCGCTGCTCACCTGCAACGACCACCAGTGCCCTAGGCCATCCCAAGGGCCACCCTGCCCACGACAGCTCAGGGGATTAACCCAGAGGCTGCCCCCTGCACCCGGTTGACTGGCACAGGTAGAGGAAGCTGGCCCAGAGTCCGGAATGGGTGTAGGGGCTCTGTTCTCACGGCAAACAGGTGCTGCTCACCTGCAATCACCATCAGTGCCCTAGGCCATCCCAAGGGCTGCCCTGCCCATGGCAGCTCAGGGGATCAACCCAGATGCTGCTCTGTGTGTGCAGTTGCCCGGACCAGGCAGCAGAGACTGGGGCAGAGTCCAGAAAGCATGAAGGGGTTCCATTCTTGCAGAAGAACACACGCCACTCACCTGTGACCCCCGCCAGTGCCCTAGGACATCCCATGGGCTGCCCCGCCTACAACAGCTCAGGGGATTAACAAGGAGACTGCTTCTAGATTGTGATTGATGAGCACAGGCAATAGGGATAGGCAAGGCTACCAGAAAACAGGAAGGGACTTTGTTCTCCCAGCTGACACATGCACCACTTGCCGGCAATCACTTCTATTGCCATGAAAAGGCAGAAGAACCTTGTTCAGTCCAAAATCCCTCAAACAGCAGAGAGAGGGCCTGCTGAAACTGAAATCACCAATCTTCCTGATAAAGAATTCAAAATAAAAGTCATAAGCATGCTGATGGAGCTACACAGAAATGTGCAAGAGCTAAGGGATGAATTCTGGGGGGAGAAAAGAGAAATGAAACAAATACTGGGAAGATTAAAGAGAAGACTGGATGAGGTGGAAGAGACTGTTAATGGAATAGGAATCAGAGAATAGGAATACAGAGAAACTTATGCAGAGAGAGATAAAAGGATCTCTAGGAATGAAAGACTATTAAGAGAACTGTGTGACCAATCCAAACGGAACAATATTCTCATTATAGGGATACCAGAAGAACAGAGAGAAAAAGGGATAGTAAGTGTCTTTAAAGAAATAATTGAAGAAAACTTCCCCAATCTGGGGAAGGAAACAGTCTCTCAGACCATGGAAGTCCACAGATCTCCCAAAACAAGGGACCCAAGGAAGACAACACCAAGACATATAATAATTAAAATGGCAAAGATCAAAGACAAGGACAGAGTATTAAAAGCAGCCAGAGAGAGAAAAAAGCTCACCCACAAAGGAAAGCCTATCAGGCTATCATCAGACTTCTCAGCAGAAACCTTACAGGCCAGAAGAGAATAGCATGCTATATTTAATGCAATGAAACAGAAGGGCCGTGAACCAAGAATATTGTATCCAGCAAGATTATCATTTAAATTTGAAGGAGGGATTAAACAATTCCCAGATGAGCAAAAGTTGAGGGAATTTACCTCCCACAAACCACCTCAACAGTGTATTTTAAAGGGACTGCTCTAAATGGAAGTGCTCCTAAGGCTAAACAGCTGTCACCAGAGAAAATAAAACCACAGCAAAGAAAGTAGACGAACCAAATACTAATTACATGGAAAATAAAATTAGCTATCCACAAAATCGGTCAAGGGAAACACAAAAGAGTATAGAAGAAAACATATAACATAAAAAGAGTAGAGGAGGAAGAAAAAGAAGGGAGAGAAATAAAGAATCGTCAGACTGTGTTTATAATAGCATAATAAGTGAGTTAAGTTAGATGGTTAGATAGGAAAGAACCTACCCTTGAACTTTTGGTAACCACGAATCCAAAGCCTGCAATGGCAATAAAAGCATATCTATCAATAATCACCCTAAATGTAAATGAACTGAATGCAGCAATCAAAAGACACAGAGTAAAAGAATGGATAAAAAGCAAGACCCATCTATATGTTGTCTACAAGAGACCCACCTCAAACCCAATGACATACACAGACTGAAAGTGAAGGGATGGAAAAAGATTACATGCAAACAATAGGGAGAAAAAAGCAGGTGTTGCAGTACTCGTATCAGACAAAATAGGCTTCAAAACAAAGAAAGTAACAAGAGACAAAGAAGAACATTACATAATGACAAAGGGGTCAGTCCAAAATGAGGATATAACCGTTATACATATCTATGCACCCAACGCAGGAGCACCTACATATTTGAAACAAATACTAACAGAATTGAAGGAGGAAGTAGAATGCAATGCATTCACTTTAGGACACTTCAACACACCACTCATTCCAAAGGATAGATCAACCAGACAAAAAAAAAGTAAAGACACAGAGGCACTGAACAACACACTAAAACGGATGGACCTAACAGTCATCTACTGAACTCTACACCCAAAAGCAGCAGGATACACATTCTTCTCAAGTGCACATGGAGCATTTGCCAAAATAGACCACATACTAGGACACAAAAAGAGTCTAAGTAAATTAAAAATGATTGAAATTCTACCAACCAACTTCTCAGATCTCAAAGGTATAAAACTAGAAATAAATTGTACAAAGAAAACAAAAAGGCTCACAAACAGATGGAGGCTTAACAATATGCTCCTTAATAATCAATGGATCAATGACCAAATTAAAACAGAGATCAAGCAATATATGGAGACAAATGAAAACAACAGCACAATGCCCCAACTTCTGTGGGACGCAGCAAAGGCAGTTCTAAGAGGGAAGTACATAGCAATCCAGGTCTGTTTAAAGAAGGAAGAACAATCCCAAATGAATAGTGTAAAGTCATAATTATTGAAACTGGAAAAAGAGGAACAAATGAGGCACAAGTCAGCAGAAGGAGGGACATAATAAAGATCGGAGAAGCAATAAATAAAATTGAGAAGAGTAAAACAATAGAAAAAAATCAGTGAAACCAAGAGCTGGTTCTTTGAGACAATAAACAAAATAGAAAAACCCCTGGCCAGACTTATTAAGAGAAAAAGAGAATCTACACATAAACAGAATCAGAAATGAGAAAGGAAAAACCACAACAGACACCACAGAAATACAAAGAATTATTAGAGAATACTATGAAAGTCTATGCTAAAAGGCCGGATAACCTAGAAGAAATGGGCAACTTTCTAGAAAAATACATCCTTCCAAGACTGACCAAGGAAGAAACAGAAAATCTAAACAGATCAATTACCAGCAACGAGATTGAATTGGTAATCAAAAAACTACCCAAGAACAAAATCCCATACCAGATGGATTCACTGCTGAATGTTATCAGACATTTAGATAAGACATAATACCCATTCTCCTTAACGTTTTCCAAAAAATAGAGGAGGTAATACTTCTAAAGTCATTCTGTGAAGCCAACATCACTCAAATACAAAAACCAGGCAAGACACCACAAAAAAAGAAACTACTGACCAATACTCCTGATGAACATGGATGCAAAAATACTCAAGAAAATATTTATTAGCAAACCGAATTCAAAAATACATCAAGAGGATCATACACTATGATCAAGTGGGATTCATCTCAGTGATGCAAGGATGTTTCAACATTAGAAAATCCATCAACATCATCCACCACATCAACAAAAAGGACAAAAATGACATGATCATCTCCATAGATGCTGAAAGAGTATTTGACCAAATTCAGCATCCATTCATGATAAAAACTCTCAACAAAATGGGTATAGACGGCAAGTACCTCAGCATAATAAAGGCCATATATGACAAACCCACAGCCAACATAATACTTAACAGCAAGAAGCTGAAAGCTTTTCCCCTAAGATTGAGAAGAAGACAAGGATGCCCACTCTTCCCACTTTTTTTCAACATAGTTGTGGAGGTCCTAGCCATGGCAATCTGACAACACCAAGAAATAAAATGCATCCAGGTTGGTAAGGAAGAAGCTAAACTGTCATTGTTTGCAGATGACATTATATTGTACAGAGAAAACTGTAAAGAATCCACTCCAAAACTACTAGAACTAATATCTGAATTCAGCAAAGTAGCAGGATACAAAATTAATACACAGAAATCTGTTGTATTCCTATACACGAATGAACTAGCAGAAAGAGAAATCAGGAAAACAATTCCATTCACAATTGCATCAAAAAGAATAAAATACCTAGAAATAAACCTTACTAAGTAAGTGAAAGACCTATACCCTGAAAACTATGAGACACTCATAAGAGAAATTAAAGGGGACACTAATAAATGGAAATTCATCCCATGCTTTTGGCTAGGAAGAATTAATATTGTCAAAATGGCCATCCTGCCTAAAGCCGTCTACAGATTCAATGCAATTCCTATCAAAATACCAACAGCATTCTTCAATGAACTGGAACAAATAGTTCTAAAATTCATATGGAACCACAAAAGACCCCAAATAGCCAAAGCAATCCTGAGAAGGAAGAATAAAGCAGGGGGTTTCTCGCTTCCCAACTTCAAGCTTTACTACAAAGCCACAGTAATCAAGACAATTTGGTACTGGCACAAGAGCAGACCCTTAGACCAGTGGAACAGAATAAAGAGTCCAGAGATTAACACAAGCATATATGGTCAATTAATATATGATAAAGGAGCCATGGATATACAATGGGAAAATGACAGCCTCTTCAGCAGCTGGTGTTGGCAAAACTGGACAGCTACATGTAAGAGATTGACACTGGATTATTGTCTAACCCCATACACAAAAGTAAATTCGAAATGGATCAAAGACCTGTATGTAAGTCATGAAACCATAAAACTCCTAGAAAAAAAGTACGCAAAAATCTCTTGGACATAAACATGAGCAACTTCTTCATGAACATATGTCCCCAGGCAAGGGAAACAAAAGCAAAAATGAACAAGTGGGACTATATCAAACTAAAAAGCTTCAGTAAAGCAAAGGACATCATCAGTAGAACAAAAAGGCATTCTACAGTATGGGAGAATATATTCATAAATGACATATCTGATAAGGGGTTGACATCCAAAATATATAAAGAGCTCATGCACCTTAGCCAACAAAAAGCAAATAAACCAATTTAAAAATGGGCAGAGGATCTGAACAGACAATTCTCCAAAGAAGAAATTCAGATGGCCAACAGGCACATGAAAAAATGCTCCACATCACTAATCATCAGAGAAATTCAAATTAAAACCACAATGAGATATCACCTCACACCAATTAGGATGGCCACCATCCAAAAGACAAACAACAACAAATGTTGGCGAGGATGTGGAGAAAGGGGAACCCTCTACACTGCTGGTGGGAATGCGAATTAATTCAACAATTGTCGAAAGCAGTGTGGAAGTCCCTCCAAAAACTCAAAATAGAAATACTATTTGACCCAGGAATTCCACTCCTAGGAATTTACCCTATGAATACAGGAGCCTAGTTTGAAAAAGACATATGGGCCCCTATGTTTATTGCAGCACTATTTACAATAGACAAGAAATGGAAGCAACCTAAGTGTCCATCAGTAGATGAATGGATAAAGAAGAGGTGGTACATATACACAATGGAATATTATTCAGCCATAAGAAGAAAACAAATCCTACCTTTTGCAACAACATGGATGGAGCTAAAGGGTATTATGCTCAGTGAAATAAGCCATGTGGAGAAAGACAAGTATCAAATGATTTCACTCTTATGTGGAGTATAAGAACAAAGGAAAAACTGAAGGAACAAAACAAAGCAGACTCACAGAACCCAAGAATGGAGTAATAGTTACCAAAGAGAAAGGGACTGGGGAGTATGGGTGGGAAAGGAAGGATAAGGGGGAAAAGGGGCATTACGATTAGCACACATAATGTACAGGTGCGGGCATGGGGAAGGCAGTATAACACAGAGAAGACAAGTAGTGATTCTATAGCATTTTACTATGCTGATGGACAGTGCCTATAATGGGGTATGTGGTGGGGACTTTATAATGGGGGGAGTCTAGTAACTATAATAGTGCTCATGTAATTGTACATTAATGATACCAAAATGAAAAAAATTTAGTGCAAATACACAGGCATAGGTAAAATTAAAATGTGTACTTTGACAAGCATTTGAAAAACTGAGGGTAAAAACTGAGCACTGAACATTAAAGGTTTGGGAAGACATAGAAGAAATGAAACTCCATCTGAACTTTAGAAGATGGGTTAAAGTTTAAACCAGAGGACCTATATTATTTACTAATTAAACATTTAATAGGCTCGGGTTAAAATCCTAAGTGGTAAGCCCTTGCTAAAATTTATTCGTTTTTCAAAACATAAATATTCTCAACTGTAATATGTAATAACAATATGACTGTCATTACTTACCAGAGGTAATTAATTGGCAAGATAGTGTCCTATAATAACTCAGTGAAGTGAAAGCACTGAAAATGCTGTTCATCACAGGATAAAGATTATAGGATACGGTGGTTATATAGAGAAATAATTTCTAGCTTTAAAAATCAACCATACTTTTTGTTGTGAAATAACTTTCAGAACAAAACTTAATTATTGTATCCCATCTTTTAGGTAAATGATGTCATCAGAATATACTAAATCATAGAGACTATTAATATTGACCAATGCTTGTTTTTACTGTTTCTCATTCCATAAAGTAGTGTGTTTACCTGCCCACTTGAGGTTAGGGGTGACCATGTGTGGGGACAGGCACTGCCAGCTTGCAACCTTTTGTCCCAGAATGACCATGTGTCCACATGACACCCTTCTTTGGGTGGTATGCAAGTATACAGTATTTTGATATCCTGGGGGTGGCCAGATCCAGGCTCACCTTATCTATGGAAACATCTTATTGGGAGGCAGACCCCTCTGACCAAGGTTTTTTTCCTTGGGGTGCTGGTCACATAAAAATGATCCCTTCTGACAAGACACATAGTCCTTGTCCTCTCACCCCAGCACACACATAGTCTTCATCTCCTCACCCTACGTAAGCAGTTTCCTCCCTGTCCATATAGCAGTGTGCAACCTCACCCAGTTGGCTGCTCCTGGACTCCCTACATGCAAGTCCCAGTAACACCCCATGTCTCATATGGTGACTCTGGGTCTTTCCCTTAGTCCCTTTAGCACTTTCTCATTGCACTTGCCTGCTTGGGCATGTGATCAGAATTGTTATCACACACTATGTGGCCAATAAAATATGACTGGAAGTATCTCCTAGAATAAAGCATTTAGTTACTTGTGTTTAATTCCCTAATTCTCTTCATCTGCCGTGGCAAACCTCTAAGACTAGTGTTGAGGTGAAATTGTCAAAAAATATTAAAACATTCATTAACCTGGATATTTGAACCAAAGATCTCTGACCCAACTGCATTAAATATGAACAAGAACCAAGATTTTGGGGTTGTTTTTTATTGCAGCATAACTTAAACTATACCAACTGATACAGGCTGTAAAGTTGTCTATCACAAATGAGATAATAATTTATTAAAAGAGTGGAAGTTCATCTTTTAACTAGGTCTAGACAGACATGATAAATCAAGAAGAAAATAGTACAATTGAGCTATGTAGTAAACAGTGAGATAATTTTATCTTTCTAATTAATATATAGTTGATAATATGCTTTATATTTCCCGTATTAAACAGTTTGTCTTAAAAAATAATTTCCTAAGCTTTTAATTTTGTACCACACATAAAAACCTTCCTTGTCTCATGTTCCCTTCCTTTCAGGAGCTTATAGTCTAAGACCAACAATTAAGAGCTTCCAGTCTAAGACCAACAATGTAGCATAGACTTAAGCATCAAGCAAAAGAAACAAATTCTGTTATATATCACATTCTAGGTACAAGCATGATAAAGGCACAATTAAGAGTTAAATCCACATGCTTATATTAACCAAAATGCTCAATAAATAGAAGGAAATAAAGCATATTCTCAGAGAATATAAAAAGATTTGAACATTTGAAGAAATACTAGTAGAGGGCTAGAACAAAAGAAGTCTGCAGCAGAAATTGGCTGAGCTTCAAAATGGTAAATCTTATAAAGATTACAGAAGTGAGGTCTTCAAACTATCATCTATACTTCTAGGATAAGAACAGGCAGTGAGAAGGGTGTCCGGATGCCACTGTGCCTCCAATCACACCACAACTGTTTGAGCAGAAGTAGATTCCTTGGCACAGCTTTCTGATGCCTTTGCTCCTTGAAGAATCAGTACAGGCAGTTGCATTCTATTTTGCAGCAATGTTTCTGACTCTTAGGTCAGCCTAAGAATATCTCTGGGAATTAAAAGTGAACAAGATACGTTACTGGAAATTCTTGGTGCTTCTTAGAGCTGAAAGGTCTCTGAAGAAGTGTAAGTTTAGGAAAGCTATAAAGAAAATGGCATGAGGATGATTGTTCATTCTCCCCACTATAACGGAAGGATATTTTTGAAATGCTCATATGCTCATATAATCCCCCATGCTGTTTAAAATTCCTCAGTAGCTTTCCATTCCTCTTAAACTGATGGCCCTTTAGTAAAGAACCTCAGGATAAAGAGATAAAATGACCTAAGACTATAAATAAATTGAACTCTATCCACTTCTCCAGGTCTTCCGTCACTCCTCCTTAGGTCCAGCCTTTGAGCCACCACCATGGACTTCTAATTCCTTGATTATACATGCTCCCTCCCACCATGAGGGTTTCTAATATGCAATTATTTCTACTGAGATTTTTTTTTCTCTCTTAGTCAAGTTCGCTTCTACTCATCTTTCAACTATATCTTACATAGTACTTTTTAGGGACATCACATCAGACTTCCTGGTTAGGGCAAATCCACCTGTAACAGGGTGTTGTACCACTGAGCACCTCTCTTTTGTAACCATTGACAGAGGTGATATTATGTAATTGTTTATCTATAATTCATTGATGGACATCTGTTTTCCTCACAGGTATGTAAGCTCCATGAGACAAGAGGCCATATATGTTTCTGCTTAGGCTTTATGTGTCACTGTTTACTTAAGTGTCAAGCCAGGTAGATGCTTTTATCTGAATATTGATTGAATAAATTAATATTGTAAAACAGCGATGATTACACCTCAGTGTACAGGTGTACCTGCCAGGTCATGTAAATGCTTAAAGTAAAAGCCAAGGTATTTTGGGAAAAAGGCACAGACTTCTTTCAAAATGTTACATTCTTCAATATTTGGAGGAAAATGTAGAATCTGATGCCAGTCTCTTAAATTAAGAATGGAAGGATAATAAACTATCATTTTAGTGGTGATTTTCATGGGAACTATTTCTCTTCCAAAGTTAGAAATGAAAGACATGGAAAAAGTTACTATTTTGAAGATGTATTTCATCTTTCAAGTATTCTGTAGAAAGGGTTTAATAAAATTCTGGCTTAATTAGTATCCTTACATAATATGCCATTTAATAAAATAAATATTGTGGTTAACCAGAAGCTTCTGTAATTTCAGCCATTGTTGCAGAATATATTTTGCAAAAGTTTTAGTATTCTTTCCTACCTTTATAAGCATTATATAAACTTTTTGGATTATTCAGAATATTGTGATGCCTATGGTCATAATTTGATAATCAATTCTCATTATGGAAAATGTAGATATAAACTTAGAAGATAGATTGTACTGAAAGAACCTTGGATATAACCCAAAAGGTGTTTTTTAAGTTATTAAATACCTTCCTGTATTTGTTTTATATCAATCAATTTGCCTCTACTACAAGAACAAAGGACCAGGAAAAAAATTGAAGTTCTGGGTTTACTATAATTGACTTAGTAAGTTGAAAAACTTAACCTTTTATGAGTCATGTGGAGATATTTATAAACCCTGATTTATTATGTCAATATCTAAATTATTCCATCTGGGTTCAGTAATGGGAATCAGCCCTCAGAATATGTGTTCATGGTTTACTTTCTGCTCAAGATTATATAGATATAAGTTGTAATCCACATGAGAGCTGTACTTTTTAAAGCAAAATATTAAAACCTGTTTCTTTTTAAACAAAAAAGTTGCTTATGAAAGATTTTTATTTTTTGAAGGAACTTAGTTTCTTACTATTATTTTCAAAGAAAGGCATCAAAAAAATAGTTCCTTTAAAAAATGTTTTATTAGTGAAGCATTTCAAATGGGAAAAAATAGTAATATATGTTGTGTGAAAGGAAATGAGTTTTCCTTATTTTGGGAAATGTAACGTAAAAATATAAATTACTTAATAAGCACAGGTAACATGTTTATGAGCACTAAAAGAGACCTGGCCAAATTGAGTCCTGCTAATAATCAGAAATTCACATATTGTGACATATTTTAAAACACATTTAATATTTTCTTCACATTGGGAAAATATTTTTACACTTTATATTGGGGAGGTGTTAAATTTATTTGCATAAAAAGTGGTGTGAAATGCATATGCCTTTATCATTAATTTTCTCTACATTGAAGAAAGAGCTTCAAAATCCTGCAAAAATTAAAAATTAAAAACATTGCTCTTCTAAGTATAGCAAACAGTCCTACAAATAAGTGTATCCTATAAATATAATAAGGAATAAAGATAATAAATGTATCAAATAAATATACTCTGGAATCTTTTTTGATAACAAAGACCTCATTTCTTGCTATTTCTATTTCCTGTATTCCCATTCCTAGAAATAAATTATTGGGCAAGCTTTTTGGAAGCATGACTTATTTACACAAATATTCTGCAAGGCAAAGGAAAATCTTCCTAGGACTAAACTATCTTCCCTTATACGTGTGGAAATTCATTTCTATTTTGTTCTTTCCAATCAAGCATTATTTTAAAATCCTCATAAATCTCACAACTGATTAGTGTTCCCATTAATAGACTGGGTATGTGGTGTTATTAAGTCTGGACATAGAGAGCTGTAAGATAAATTCTAGTAATATATCTCCATACACCAACAAACTTCCTTTTCCTTTAGGGTCTTCACTGTAAGATATGTGGAAGAGAATTCTTTAAACTGCAGGATTTTAATTTACAATTTTCCAAAACAACCATGTGATTTCTAGTGTCTATAATTTGTGTTTTTTTTGTTTCCATTTCTGACCTTGAGGATCCATGCCCTGAGCAAATTTTCCCCATCTTTGCATTTGAGTGCCAACATCATCCCCTCTGTCCTGGACTATTGCAATACCCCCTAAAGTACTTTCTCTGCTTTTGCTGATGCGCTCTGGTCACCTTTTGCACAAAGTAGTCAGAGGGATCTTTTCATGATATTATTCAAATGTTTAAACCCTCCAGCAGCTTCTCCTAACATACAAATGAAGTCCTCAGATTTTATCAGCACCCAGTCTGGTCCCTCACTAACCCACCAAATCTATCTCTTGCTGTACTCAAACCTACCAAATTCCATCCCTCTTTCTGTAATAATCTTTCACTAGAACTTAAATAGTAGCATTTAAGTTTCTGTTCACTGTCATCTCCTCAGAGAGGTCTTCCTTTTGATTCTGTCTGAAATAGTAGATAACCTCATCATTGTCTATTCCTTTGGACATGTTTATTTTCTCCATAGTACTTTCTACTTATTGAAATTATATTTTTAGTTTTTTTGCTTGTTATTGGCCACCTCCTTGACTAAAATATATATAGCTCAGGGTGTAACAAGGTGATTAATCTATCTGGTTCTTTGTCCCCAGTGCTTAGAAGAGCATGTGGCACAGACTGTGCTCTAAGTAGATATTCTTGAATGAAAAAGGAAATAAACTGAGGTTTGATTCCATGAAGCCTTTTCCAACTGCTCACCATCCCCAACATTCACCAGTTAAGCAGATGTGCTCATTCCTTTCTTTATTCCATTTGGCATAAAAAGTTGACATTCATTGGGTCCTTACTGGGTTCCAAGCAGTGTCAAATAAGGCTTTTCCACAGAGTGTTTTATATAAACTCACAACTACTCTGTGGTGGTAATTATTGTTATTATTATTCTTCTTATTATTATTATCATCATTATTATTTCTAGCCCAATGTGGCAAAGTCAGAGTTTAACCCTGGGTACTTTAGCTCTTGAACTTTTAAACCATTATGCTACACTGCCTCCTTTAGGGAAATCATCACAGTATTTCACAGTGGTTTGTTTGCCTATTAGTATTACCATACTGTGAGCTATCCTGAGAAAAAATATGTCTTATTCCAAAGGAGCACAAGTACGATGGTACTAAGTGAGGGAATGAATGAGGAATTATTTATATTAGGCAGCAACCAATGAATTTTTACAATCTAAAAATATTAAATTTGTTTTGTCAGACTGCCAGAGCTGCCTGATTCTGATCACTAAGAATGAAGGACCAAGAGTTAACCTGAGGGACAGATAAGCTTACTATCATGAAAGGGTGCAGAATAGATACTAAGCATGCATCCTTCATCTATAAACATTTATAAACATCCATATGGGCAGAATTCCAAGAATACTCTTTGAAATTTAGACATAAAACATTACTAAGACCATTTGGAGAAGCTAAACAAAACCTGATTCCATAGTAGTGCTTTTGTTATTGGTTATTTTTTGTGGGGATATAGATGGAATATAACTTGATTTTATTAATGAACTCCAGATCTATGTAATAAATTTCCTTTCAACACTTGGACCTGTCTCACCCTAACATTATGCAGTGGAGAGAGAAGCACCAGAGACTTTATCTGAACACATGAACATGTGAACTGGAAACAGTATGCTCTATGTGTCTGAACAATTAAGGGGAAAACATGTCTACTGTATTTCTCAAAAACTCTGTGTATGTATCAGAGATGTATATGAGATCAGCTAAGACAGAGTGAATTATTGGTTGAAGGGAAAGAAGGTCAAGTGCACCACTCCCTAATCTGAGACATATAAACTAGATACTCAAATGATTTCAGTATTCTTAGAGTTTTATTTCCTTATTTTCTCAATATGCATCATTTATGCCCACTAACAAAGGGATAAGAATAATGGAGTTAAACACCTGGAAAGTTAAATGCAAAAAAACTAGTGGCTCTGTCCACAGTTCAAAACAATCAACTAATTTCATCAGTCTAGTGGAAGAGCATTTTTTAAAGAACATACTATAGGTAAATTTTTTATTAAATAATTTTGGTTTAATGGCAAAAGGCATGAATTTACTAGGGGGTCACAGGGAATTTTGCCTACCACATCTCTATAAGTAGAATATTTTGTTAATTTATTGCTTTTTCTATTTCATAGGTATAAATCTTCCAGAGCACATGTTTTTCTGTATACTCTGCTTTTTAGTATATTCTGACTTGAGAGGTTGATATCCTCTTTGACTCAAGTTAGTTATTAATTGGTTCCTTGTGGTTTAATGTGTTCCTTAAGTAATGCTTTTGTTATTAATATTTATCTCACTGAAATAAGATAAAAAGAATTAGTATGATTTATCCTTTTTCTTTTGGGAATTTTTGGAGACAAGATATGATCAATATTTATAAATGCCTTATAAATATTTTTAAAGTATATGTTTTCTGCCTAGGAGCTATAGTATTAATTATATTGTATTTCTCAGTTTCTTTATTTGACTTTGGATTATTTGATTATCATAATGTTTCAAAAGATAATTATGATTTCCCATTTATCTTTGTTATTTTGAAAGCTTATGCTTAATATAATTGAGTGTTATATTATTATTTTTCTTTATTTATAGTCATCATGACATACATTATATCCCCAGAACTTATTTATCTCAGAACTGGAAGATTATATATTCTGGCCACACTCACCCATTTCCTCACCCCCAGATCCCTCCTCTGGCAACTGCCAATCAAGTTATCTGTTTCAATGAGTTTGCTTTTAGGTTATACAATTAGTAAGGTCATACAGTATTTGCCTTTCTTTCTGACTTATTTCACTTAACATAATGCTATCAAGATCTATCTATGTTGTACAGATGGCAGGATTTCTTTCTTTATGGCTGAATATTATTCCACTTTTTAAAAATCTTTTATCTTTTTTTATACACTTATCGTTATATTTATCTTTATCCATAAATCTGGTAATGAACATGTAGGTTTTTTCCATGTCTTGGCTATTGTAAATGATGCTGGAGTGAACTTGTGAGTGAAGATTTCTCTTTGAGATAGTGATTTCATTTCCTTCAGATATATATCTAGTACTGAAAATTGCTGGATTATTTGGCAGTTCTATGTTTAATTTTTTGAGGAACCCCCATACTGTTTTCCATAGCTACACCAATTTACACTCCCACCAACAGTGCACAAGGGTTCCTTCCCTTTCTTCCACATCCTCACCAGCACTGTTACCTTTTTCCTTTTTGATGATAATCATTCTAACAGATGTAAGGTGGTATTTCATTATGGCTTTGATTTGTTATTTCCCTGATAAATACTATTGTTGAACACATTCTTGTGTAACTGTTGGCCATTAGTATGTCTTCTTTGAATAATGTCAGCTCCTGTGCTCATTTTTAATTCGATTGTTTGGAGTTTCTTTGCTATTGAGTTGTATGCATTCTTTGTATATTTGGGTGGTAACCCCATGTCAAATCTATGAGTTGCAAAATTTCTCTGATTCTGTTATTTGTCTTTCATTTTGTTGATAGTTTCCTTTGCTGTACAGAAGCTTTTTAGTTTGATGTAGTCCCACTTGTTTATTTGTGCTTTTGTTGGTTAAATCCAAAATCATTGCTCAGACCAGTATCAAGGGCTTACCCATTATGTTTTCTTCTAGGAATTTTATGGCTTCAGGTTTATGTTCAAATCTTTAATCCATTTTGAATTATTTTTGTGGACAGTGTCATATAGGGGTCCAGTGTCATTCTTCAGCATTTTTTGTTCAGTTTCTGCAATAGCCTTCATTTCAGAGACTTTCCCCATTGTATATTCTTGCCTCTTCTGTCATAAGTTAGTTGACCATATATGCATGGGTTTATTTGTGGGCTCTCTATTCTGTTCCTTGGTCTAGTCATTGTTTTTATTCCAATAACATGCCACTTTTATTACTATAGCTTTGTAATATAGTTTGAAATCAGGATGCGTGACACCTCCAGCCTGTTGTTCTTTCTCAAGATTGCTTTGGCTGACTGGGATCTTTCATGGGTCCATACAAATTGTAGGGTTATTGTTATTACTTTTATGAAAAATGTCATTGGAATTTTGATAAGGATTTCATTGAATCTGTAGATTGCTTTGAGTAGTGTGGATATTTTAACAATATTAATTCTTCCAATCCATGAGCACAACATATTTTTACACTTATTAGTGATTTCTTTGCTTTCTTTCATTAATATCATATAATTTTGAGAGTACAGATCTTTTACATCCTTGGTTAAATTTATTTCTAGGTATTTTATCCTTTTGATGCAATGGTAAGTGGAATTGTTTTCCTAATTTATCTTTCTGATAGTTCATTGTTAGTGTATAGAAATGCTAGTGATTTTTGTATGTTGCTTTTGTAAACTTTACTGAATTCATTTATTGGTTCTAAGTTTTTTTGGTAGATTATTTTAGGTTTTTCATATATAAAATTATGTCATCTGCAAATGGAGACAGTTTTGCATCTTTCTTTCTGATTTGGATGACTTTTCATTCTTTTTCTTGCCTAATTCTTCTGACCAGGACCTCTAGTATTATGTTGAAATGAATGTCAAGAGTGGACATCCTACCCTGTTCTGAAATCTAGAGGAAAAGGTTTGTTTTTCACCATTGAATCTGATGTTAGCTATGGGCTTGTCACATACAGCCTTTATTATGTTGAAGTACATTCCCTCTAACCCCATTTTGTTGAGAGTTTTTATCATAAATGGATATTGAATTTTGTCAAATGATTTTTATGCATCCATTGAGATGATCATCTGATTTTTGTTTTTCATTTTTTCAGTGTGTTGTAGCACACTGATTGATTTGCTGATGTTGAGCCACCTTTGAATTCCGGGAATAAATCCCACTTGATTATGGTGTCTGATCCTTTTACTGTATTATTGAATTTGGTTTGCCAATATTATATAGGGGATTTTTACATTTATGTTCATCAGGAATATTGGCCTATAGTTTTATTTTTTTGTGATGTCATTTTTCTGTTCTTTTTATCAGGGTAATGCTGACCTCAAAATTAATTTGGAAAAATTAATTTCATATTTGTGGAAAACTGAGAAGAATTGGTATTAATTATTCATTAAATATTTGGTATAATTCACCAGTGAGGCCATGTGGTTCTGGACTTTTGGTTGTCGGGAGGTTTTTGATTATTGACTAGATTTCCTTACTAGTAATTAGCTTGTTCAAAATTTCTATTTCTTTATAATTCAGTCTTGGTATATTTTATATTTCTAGGAAAATACCCATTTCTTCCTCCAGATTGTCAAATATTGGTGCATAATTGTTCATAGTATTTTCATGATCCTTTGGTATCAGCTGTAATGTTATCTCTTTCTTTATCATTTTATTTGGGCTCTCTCTTTTCCTTGGTAAGTCTAGCTAAAGTTTTGTCATTTCATTTGTGATTTCAAAAAAACATTTCTTGGTTTTCAATAGAAAATTGATCTTTTCTCTTGTCTCCACGCTGATCTTTGTTATTTTCTTCCTATACTATCTTTGGGCTTTGTTTGTCCTTCTTTTTCTAGTTCTTTGAGGTATAAGGTTAGGTTGTTTATTTGAACTATTTTTTCTTCTTAATGTAAACATTTATTGCTATTATCTTCCCTCTTAGATCTGCTTTTGTCATATCTCATAAGTTGTGGCGTGTTATATTTCCATTTTCATTTGACTCAGTTTTTTAAATTTCTCTTTTGATTTCTTTGAGCAATTGGTTTTCCAGTAGCACATTGTTTGATCTCAACATATTTGTGAATTTTCCAGTTTTCTTCCTGTAACTGATATATAATTTCATGCCATTATGATCAAAAAAAAAGATGATATGATATCAGTCTTTAAATTTCCTGAGATTTGTTTTGTTTTGTTTGTTTTTTACAAAAAAGAGAAAACCCACATTAAAATGGGTTGGAAAGGCTGAAACACTCTCACCATAAACTCGACCCCTGGAATAGTGACATACAATCAGGAGAGAACTTGTCACTCCCAGATTCTCTCTAACGTAACACCTAGTATCCAAATTTTGAGACTTTCACCTGAGGAATGGGCCCTCAAAATCGATAGCTTTAAAAGCTAAAGGGGCTTGTATCTACAAGACCCACAAGACTATAGCAAACAAATAAATAGGTCATGAGCTTGCAAGGACTCTCTGTGGCGACCCTGTCAGGGAACAGTTTAGAGGCAGCAGACAGAAACAACTCTCCATCAGTCTGTCTGAAAGAGGCTTATTTGCTTATCTTAAAAGCTGCAGCCTGAGGATCAGGCTTCTAATTTCATACATATCTAGGGACCAACTACAATCCTTTCTGGATACTGGGAGACTAATAGGCACTGTCATTACAATCTCTCTCTCCCCTCTGGTCCAGGTTGCTGGTGCTTCTGGCAGTCCAGCTCTTGAGGCAGCCATCCAGAGGTCACAACCCCTCTTAGCCTGCTTTTGGTGATCAGGGAGCTTGTTTTCACAGGCTCAACAGGACTCTAGCAAACAAAGCAACTCTTTTTAACATGCTGTCCTCCCAGGCCTCAGCAGAGAGGTAGCAGACAGAAATGCCCATCTCCTAGTCTTTCTCGGAAGAAGGCCTTTTTTACATACTTTAAAAGCCACTGCTGAAGTCAGGCTTCTAACTGGGCACACTTCCACGGACAGACTGCAATCCTCTCCCAGGGCAGTTGGTAGGCACCATTTCTGCATTTTTCCTCAGGCTCACTCTCGGTCACCAGTGTCTCCCTGACACACTGGCTTTTGTGGCCAATGCCCAGAGAACACACCCCCGATAACCTGGCTTTGGTGGGCAGTGGGTCTTGTATTCATAGGTCCCATAGGACTATAGCAAAGGAGGAGAGTTCTTAGTTGGCTGTTCCCCTAGGGATCAATACAAAGGGAGCAGACCAGAAATGCACAGCTCTTCTTTCCCTGAAAGAGATCAGCTTGCATACTTTAAAAGCTTCTCTCTGAGGGTCTAGTTCCAGTCCGCTTACATCTAAGTGCTGGCTGAGATCCTCCCCTTTGGGACCCTGACAAGCCTTTCCTCGCATACACTCAATTACTAGAGCCATTAAGAACCAAGAAGATTGCTTGGACAATCATAAAGGTTTGATAGACAACCAACATCTAGAGTTGGGCTGAAAAATAAGGTTCATCACCTACAATACTGGGAGAAGTGGCTGTTTTATCTAGTGCACAGAGCCAAAACAGGGAGTCAAGGAAAACGTAGAAGCAGGGAAATATGTTCCAAACAAAAGAAGAAGATAAATCTCTAGAAATAGAACTTAATGAAATGATGATAAGTGATTTACCTGATAAAGACTCCAAAATAATAGTCATAAAGCTGCTCACCAAGTTCAGAAAATAATGCATGAACAAACTGAGAATTTCAACAGCAATAGAATATATAAGAAAGTACCAATCAAAAGTCACACAGTTAAATAATACAATAACTTAACTGAAAAATTCATTGAGGGGTTCGACAACAGACTAAATCAAACAGAAGGGGATCATCAAACTTGAAAACAGGGCAGTAGAATTCATCCACTCAGAGGAGAAAAAAAAAAGAATAGAAACAGTGAAGATATCTTATGGGACTTTTGGGACACCATAAAATTGGCCAATATTCCCATTAGAGGGTTCCCAGAAGAAGAGAGACATAAAGGGGCAAGAAGCTTATTCAAAGAAATAACGGCAGAAAACTTACCTAATCTGGAGAAAGAAACAGACATTCTCATCCAGGAAGTCCAGAAAGTTCTGAAAGAGATGAATCCAAAGTAGTGAAAAAGAACTATACAATAACTTGTTAATGGATACATAAGACAACAAGATATAAACTGTGATATTGAAAACATAAAATGGCAATGGGGGAGAGTAAAAATATAGAGTTTTAGTATTTATGTAGAAAGCTTTTAGGTTTCCCTCTATCTCCCCTCATCACTTCTAGACTAATAGCTAGTATAAAGTTTAGTAAACTACTGTACATTCTCTGGGAAGAAAGGGATTACTCACCAAAAAGAACTATAAGAGCTTGCAAACATGCACAGAGAGGATCCCAAGAATGGATTGGGTGCTAGATGAATGGAGGGGTTTGTTAAGTAGCATGCAGAATATAAGGCTGTATAAAAGAGAGTTTATAAATATAGGATAAAATCTAATGACTAGAAAGTATATGTTCAGCTTATCCTAACTTGCTACTGGAATGGTCTCCTGAAGCTTGGGAAAACATTGGCTTCCAGTAAATGAATGATGGATGGAGAAGCTGGAACTGAGTTGGCACAATAGTGTGGACAGGGTCAAATATTTAGAAAGGGTGTGCTGGTATGGCTTTACTCACTCTCTAACCTATTTTCCAAAAAGGATCCCAGAGGACTCTTCATTTAGTATATCAATAAGAGATGAACTAGTGAGGACAACACTAACTTCACTTCTTTCCAAAGCCAGGGTTGTTAGAGGGGAAACTACTCTAGAGTTGGGGATGATAGACCCTGGCACAGTAGAGGCCTGGTGCCAGCATGGAACATTAGAGAAAAAGTATGTACTCACCAAAAGGTAGCAAAGCTGGAATGGCAAACTGTTTTGTATTTTACATTATTTAGTTACCTATAATTTTTTTAAAAAAATTTAATATAGACCGACATTCATAAAACTTAACCACATACCAGTACTTTAAAATCATGTTCCATATCATGTGTCTATAAAAAGAAATCAGTTTTAGTTACTAAAGGTCACTTGTGATAAATATACACTAAAAACAAATAATTGACATTTTCTGGAAAGGTGAGCATTAATTTTGTAATACAAATTTCATAAGTGAATATTGTACATTGCTCTTTCCTTTCCAGATCATAGTGGTGCTCAAAAAATATCCATGGCTTTTTCAACTTTATTTTTAACCTAAAATCTCTACTGTCCTTAAAATTTTCTTGGTGACATTTCATGCTTCTGTTTGCTCAAGAGAAAATTTATGTGTGAATGTGAGTATGAGTGTCTCTTTGGAAGGATGTCAGGACTTCCTCACTAAAGGAACAAAGTAGGGCACATTATAGTAAGAAATGTGTATAATGAGTCATCCCAGTCCCTTTCGCGGTGTTTTTTGCCTGGGAGCCACTTTATGCCAAGAGAAGTGATTTTTTGGCATTTTAGCTTTAAATGTTCCTCCATCCTGCTTGAGTGGCTTTATTTAAATGAAGTTTAAGTACATCAGGACTTGTGGAAGCATTAGTAGTCAAATGGGCCAGTGCTTTCTATTTTTCAGTAAGTGTATCCAGACAGTAGATGGTTTGTGTGTACTTATATGTGAATTCCCAGTGTGTATTCCAGTGTTCTTTTCAAGACATTAAAAGGACATACATTTTATCAAGTTTGCTTAATATTTTTAGCTGATTAATAAATCCCCTCTGGGGACTTCCGGGAAGATGGCGGTGTGAGCAGGGCGGCAGAAATCTCCTCCCAACACTATATTTATCTACGAAAACACAGAAAATACATCTATTCCTAAAAGAGAGACGAGAATACACAGGAAAGCGCACAGCGTGCAGCTACACCCAAGAGGACTCGGCACCCCAAGAGGCGGGTAAGATACGGAGCCGCGACCCGGCGGGACCCGAGCCCTCCCCCACCCCAGCGCACCGGCGGGAGGAGAGGATTCAGAGCCGGGAGGGAGTGGAAGTGCACCCCGCGAAGTAGCCAGCCCCGGTGATCTGCGCGGGGAGCGCTGACCCACATTGCGCAGTGCAGCAGAGACTGGAGAGACAGAGGGGCAGGATCTGAGCAGGGAACGCGCCAGGGTGCTTGCAGCCGGCTCCGGGAAGGAAAAAAAAAGTGCGCGCTTTCCTCAGCGGTCTTAAAGAGACAGGAGCCCAGCGGAGGAGCCGGATTGCCCCAGCACACTCAGCCCAGCAGGCTGGGAGTCCTGGGGAGTTTCAGACGCCTTAGCTGGCGACTGAGGAAGCGTAGCCATACTTAACACTTCTCACGGAGATCAACAGCCTCCTATTCGTTCCCACCCCTGCCAGAGCGATAAAGGGCCCTGCGGAGCGGCACAGTCACAGCTGTGGAATAGTGGGGCAATAGCGCCACCTAGAGCATTCCCACAGAATCTACGTCCGGTGGGCATTTTTTTTGTTTTTGTTTTGTTTTGTTTTGTTTTTTCTTTTCTTTCTTTTTTTCTTTCTTTTCTTTTTTCTTTTTTCTCTTTTTTTTTCTTCTCTTTTTAAAGTCTTAAAGAGCCCAGCTGACATACGTGGCAACTATCAGTGACCAATCCTATAGCCATGAAAAGACAGAGGAATATGGTTCAGACCAAAATTAACCAGACAACCCCAGAGAGGGAGTCTGAAGGGATGGAA
The DNA here is from genome assembly GCA_032199065.1 of Smutsia gigantea. Taxonomy (NCBI): domain Eukaryota; kingdom Metazoa; phylum Chordata; class Mammalia; order Pholidota; family Manidae; genus Smutsia; species Smutsia gigantea. The sequence continues at coordinate 25,178 of JAVSCE010011015.1, forward strand.
ATGCACAGCCTCCCTGAAAAAGAATTTAGAATAAAAGTCATAACCATGCTGATGGACCTACAGAGAAATGTGCAAGAGCTGAGGGAGGAAGTGAGGGAACTGAAGAAAGACAATATAGAAATCAGACAAGCGATCGACGGGCTTAACAGCAGAATGGATGAGATGCGAGAGACTGTTAATGGAATAGAAAACAGAGAACAGGAGTACAGAGCAGCAGAGGCAGAGAGAGATAAAAGGATTTCTAGGAATGAAAGAATATTAAGAGAACTGGGTGACCAATCCAAACGGAACAATATTCGCATTATAGGAGTACCAGAGGAAGAAGAGAGAGAAAAAGGGATAGAAAGTGTCTTTGAAGAAATAATTGCTGAAAACTTTCCTTTGCTGGGGAAGGAAGTAGTCTCGCAGTCCACCGAAGCTCATAGATCTCCCAACACAAGGGACCCAAGGAAGACAACACCAAGACACATAATAATTAAGATGGCAAAGATCAAAGATAAAGACAGAGTATTAAGGCAGCTAGAGAGAGGAAAAAGATCACCTACAAAGGAAAACCCATCAGACTATCATCAGACTTCTCAACAGAAACCTTACAGGCCAGAAGAGAATGGCATGATATATTTAACGTAATGAAACAGAAGGCCTCGAACCAAGAATATTGTATCCAGCACGATTATCATTTAAATATGATGGAGGGATTAAACAATTTCCAGATAAACGAAAGTTAAGAGAATTTGCGTCTCATAAACCACCACTACAGAATATCTTAAATGGACTGCTCTAGATGAAGCACACCTAAGGCTAAAAAGATGTCACCAGAGGGAAAAAAAAATCATAGCAAAGAAAGCAGACCATCCAAATACCAACTAAAGGCAAAGAATAAAACACCTATTATAGAAAGAATGGAGGAGGAGGAATAAGAAGAGAGAGAAAGAAAGAAACATCAGACTGTGTTTACAATAACTTAACAAGAAAGTTAAGTTAGATTGTTAGATAGTAAAGAAGCAACCCTTGAACCCTTGGTAACCACGAATCTAAAGCCAGCAATGGCAATAAGTACATACCTATCAATAATCACCCTAAATGTAAACGGACTGAATGCACCAATCAAAAGACACAGAGTAACAGAATGGATAAAAAGCAAGACCCATCTATATGCTGCCTAAAAGAAACTCACCTCAAATCCAAAGATATACACAGACTAAAAGTGAAGGGATGGAAAAAGATATTTCATGCAAACAACAAAGAGAAAAAAGCAGGTGTTGCAGTACTTGTATCTGACAAAATAGACTTCAAAACGAAGAAAGTAGCAAAGATAAAGAAGGACATTACATAATGATAAAGGGGTCAGTCCAACAAGAAGATATAACCATTATAAATATATATGCACCCAACACAGGAGCGCCAGCATATGTGAGACAAATACTAACAGAATTAAAGGAGGAAATAGACAGCAATGCATTCATCTTAGGAGACTTCAACACACCACTCACTCCAGAGGACAGATCAACCAGACAGAAAATAAGTAAAGACACAGAGGCACTGAACAACACACTAGAACAGATGGACCTAACAGACATCTACAGAACTCTACACCCAAAAGCAACAGGATACACATTCTTCTCAAGTGCACATGGAACATTTTCCAGAATAGACCACATACTAGGCCACAAAAAGAACCTCAGTAATTTCAAAAATATTGAAATCCTACCAAGCGACTTCTCAGATCACCAAGGTATAAAACTAGAAATAAATTTTAGAAAGAAATCAAAAAAGCTCACAAATACATGGAGACTTAACAACACTCTCCTAATTAATCAATGGGTTAACGACCAAATCAAAACAGAAATCAAAGAATATATGGAGACTAATGACAACAACAACACAAAGCCACAACTTCTGTGGGACGCAGCAAAGGCAGTCTAAGAGGAAAGTATATTGCAATCCAGGCCTATTTAAAGAAGGAAGAACATTCCCAAATGAATAGTCTAAAGACACAATTACTGAAATTGGAAAAAGAAGAACAGATGAGGCCCAAAGTCACCAGAAGGAGGGACATAATAAAGATAGAGAAGAAATAAATAAAATTGAGAAGAATAAAACAATAGAAAAAATCAATAAAACCAAGAGCTGGTTCTTTGAAAAAATAAACAAAATAGATAAACCCCTAGCCAGACTCATTAAGAGGAAAAGAGAATCTACACACATAAACACAATCAGAAATGAGAAAGGAAAAATCACGACAGACCCCACAGAAATACAAAGAATCATAAGAGAATATTATGAGAATCTATATGCTAACAAGCTGGAAAACATAGAAGAAATGGACAACTTCTTAGAAAAATACAACCTTCCAAGACTGACCAAGCAAGAAACAGAAAACTAAACAGAC